>CM035225.1:34630638-34946798 GCA_020226215.1 Sindora glabra
TAAAAAGAAAAAAAACGTACTTATATCATTATATGATTGCGAGCTTTCATAGCAGTTGACGTGGAGACCATGTATTTTAAACATATAATTTTATGTGTCAAATATTTAACAATTATATTTATAAAAAAAAATAGGCTCTCATATGTTGAATGTACTAAATTATAAAATAGAAAAAATATTTGTTAAAATTTATTTATAATTTAATTTGAATTTAAATAGTTTTAGAATTATTCCTTTTAAATAAATTATTATGATGAATTTATTTATAATTTAATTTGAATTTAAATAGTTTTAGAATTATTCCTTTTAAATAAATTATTATGATGTGTGTGTGAGAGAGAGAGAGAGAGAAAGAGAGAGGGTATTGATTTTAAATAAAGTAAAATCTAATCACTTGCGTTAACATCATGTTAATATTTTATAAGAATTAAATTAAAAAATAAATATAAAAAATTATTTATAATTTAATGTGAATTTAAATAGTTTTAGAATTATTCCTTTTAAATAAATTATTATGATGTCGTTATGTGTGTGTGTGAAGATATTGATTTTAAATAAAGTAAAATCTAATCACTTGTGTTAATTTTATGTTAACATTTTATAAGAATTAAATTAAAAAATAAATATAAAAATAATAACCAATACTCAAAGGAGCTCCGTGAAGAAAAATAATCTCAGTGTTAAAGATCCATATAATTTATTATTCGAGTATTTTCATTTTATTGTAATTTAAATTTAGAAATAAATGATTCTCATTTATTTTTCGTTAATGCTAAATGAGTATTTATTTTATTTCATCTCATGTTTTGACACGTGTGATTGTGATAAATTCAACCTATTGCAATCGGCAAAACAATCTCAAGGGTTTAGGGCTGTATGTTCACCATTTTTAAAAATTTATTTGTAAAAATAATAGTTTTTGCTAATGGATTATCTTTATAATATTTTTTGAATTATAATTTTAAATATATAATATAAAATAAAAATAAAAATAATTTTTAAATATTTTCTAAACTTATTTTTTATTTTTCCTTCTTAATATCAATTTTTTATTTGTAACACCAACCATTCTTTTTTTATTTTTCTTAAATTCAAAAAATAATTATAAAAATAAATAAAAAGTAAAAATACATACAAACGCAGGTTTAATTCTTCTCCTCTTTCAACCCGCCCTTTTGTAAATATGATCTTTAAAGAAAGTTGAGTAATTCGCAACAAAATATTATCAAGTGAAAGAAACTTGCAAATTAAATGAAAGGTCAGCAATATTCAGGAAAGTTTTGCAGGAAAAAAAAATACAAAAATCCCTGTTGTTGAATCATCTTTCTTTTCTTTTTTTTTCGGGAGGAAATAATTGTTAGTTGGTTGGAGTTCTGTAAAATTCTGTGGCTAGATCTTCCCATCTTTTGGACGAAACATGCAATCTATTCTTGGAGTTTGGACATCTCAGGGAAGCTCTACGAAAATTTTTATGCTATAAAATCTCAAGTGTCATTAGGTATGAGAATGGATTAGGATAGATTTAACTCAAATCCAATTAAATTCAGATTGATAAAGAATTTATTAATTTCAATTTGTTAAATATTTAAATTAATTAAAGACCTAATAAAATTTGATTAAAATATCTAAAATAAATTTATTTGGACCCATTATTACAAATACAATTTTAAATCCTTTTAATAATCATTGAGCGTGATCCAATTGCCATCAATTTCAATTTGATATTTTTTAAATTCATTCATACTGAAAAATAATCATTGAATGTGACCCAATTGCTATCAAATACAATCTAACGATTAAAGTCATTAAGGAAGGCTTTCAATACATAGGATTGCAACACATGAATGGGTTGCATGAATTACAATGAAAAGCACAAATTGTACCATAAAATTTGTCCTTATTTTAGTAGCAAAAATTAATTATATATATATATATATATATATATATATATATATGCCAATAATAATCAAATAATTATCAAATATAAGGATCCCTGTGTAACCCTGACATTAAATGATTTTTTTAAATATGTTTTATTTTTAAATTTAATATTTCAAATGTACCCTCTCTTGTTTAGAAAAACCAAAATTCTTAAATTTATATGTAATATCTAAAATGTCTTTACAATTTAATTTTATTTAAGATTTGAAACAGCATAAATAGTCTTGGAAGATTATAATTAGGATAATTCGTTTTGTTCAATGAAAATGACTTTTTATTTTGTTCATTGATATGAATTTTACATACGTCCATCTAGATTGATTTCAACCCTTCAGGGGTATTCATATTCAAACAAATATTAAACAATCATTGTCGAACATGCAAGTTCAATATACTATTGAAGGAAGATTTAGTGTGATAAATATTGACCGTCGGATTGAGCCAAGTCGGCTTGCAACCCATGATTGGTTGATCTCGTCAATATAGCACGTAGATCAACAATACATCAGACTGATTGGACCATTCAATTACGAATCATTGTAATGGTGGCAAAGGGTCAGAAGCAAAAAAATCGATCTATTATTTTAAGAACCCTTCATTAGGGTGAAAGGATGGGTTTACAATTTTTTAAGAATCCTCCGATGCTAAAATTGAAGAGACATTAATGGTGATAAGAGTAGTAAGAATTTAAAGAAAGTGTTTGCTATATACTTAATTGATATTTATAAGATTTTGACGGAAGGTTCTCAAAATGGAAAGACCGATTTTTTTACCTTCGTGAAAAATTCTTAAAAAGGATACATCGGTCTTTTTATACTGAACTTTGCCGGCTAAAGAATCATATTGTTGCAACCATTTGTAACTTCATGATTCAATTGGTCTATGCACTTCTTTAGCAAGATCGACCACTCATGTATTGCAAGCCAATATCTTGACCCGGCTAAATGACCGATGTTTATCTTCCCTGTACATTAAGCAGTGTAAAGGAACCCATTATAATTGAAGCTGTTTAACATTATATACAAAATCTTATAATTTTACATAATTAAGAATTTGCAATTAATTTGTTAATATTATATTTATTTAGCGTTCCTTACATCCCGCATGAAGCTTTAACCAGTAACAAAGTAAAAAAGTACGTAAACAATATTTAGCGAATTCATTTCGATTCTGAGTTTCTCATGGCTTAAGTTAAGGACAATGACAAAATCGATGACCAAGCCGGATTCGTAAAATGTTTCATATTAAATTTTAATTATAAACAAGAGAAAATATAAAATATGAATATGAAGATAAATAATGACTAATTTTTAAGGAAAATTCTAAAATATTTTTGAAATTTTGAAATTGGAAATGATGTGTAAAATACATATCACTGAATAAAATTATTAATAATTTTGATAATCTAATTTTATGATTTGTATTTTATCATATTATTCCAAGTTTCAAACTTTTAAGAGTACCTAGCAAACCCCAATTTTTAAACTAAATTTATGGGACAGTATTTTAACAATTGAAGGAGCCATGTACAGCAAACAGAAACAAAGTACTTATCTGTCTACATGTCTTCATGGCTTGATGCAATTCACACGTAGACCAGCGGTTTAACACGTGGACAATACAAGTTAATACGTAGAGAACACATTTTAACTTGTATAATTTTACGTGTCAAAGTTTAGGCGTGATAAATGTTATTTATTTATTTTATTTTCTATTCATATTAATTTTAAAAAAAATATGAGTTGAGTTATTATTTATTCTTTCAGATTATATTTAATCAATCTATACATAAAATTTAAATTTAATCTATTATTATTATAAGTAAATTTTATATTATTATTTATTTATATATTATTCTTCGATAGAAAATTATTAAAAACCTCTTATTATTATCTTTATTTTTATGTTAACAGTAAAAAGATAATAACTAGGCAACAAACCATGCAGAGAGCTTCAGCCATTATAGTAGAGACCAGTTTTCTACTACGAATTAGGAGTGGCACAGAGCTGGGCAAGTAATCTCCAGTACAATGGCAAGGGCTCGAGTCCTTCGCATGTCTAATTGCCCATTTATTAACGGCTAATAGTGAGCCGTTGAAATTGTTTAAAAGCTGCGGATGAGCTTGTGAATTTGAAAACAATACATATTATAACTTGTAAATTTAAATACAAATTAAAGCGGATGGGTTCATTTTTTTATATTTATTTTTAATTAAATTAATATATTACATAATTTTTTACTTAACCAATCCAATACTTGTTTCTAAACTCAATTTTCTATCTTTTAAATCAAACCAATTTAAATAATTTTTTAAAATTAATAAATTTTAAATTAACTAATTTTTATTATAATTTTTTTAATCTTAAATTATTGGTGTAGATTAAGATTATATTAAATATATATCTTTGAATTTAAAATTATTATTTTTAGTTTATTATTTTAAAAGGTTTAAATCAATTTTTGAAAAAGAAAAAATCTATGGATCTGATCCATGGATCCACAATTGCAAATTTTAGAATCAGATCCTATTTAGAAAATTCACAATTGTTGTGAACCAAATCTAGTTCAGCGGATAGTCCATGAACGAATTGAATAGGTCTTTTCAATAATTATAATTAACAATTTATATCTTAACTTTCGATTGACTAGTTAAACCAATTAAGCCGGATTTTAAATCATATTCCTTTGGAACTTTGTCGGCGTAACACGTGGACCATGCACTTTAACATGTATAATTAACATTTGAATCCTCTCATCTTTTTATTATTTTTAAAGAAATAAAAGTATAGTTTTTATATAGTTTTTATTTTTACTCACTATTTTTTTCATTGGGATTCATAATTTAAAACAAGATAAAAAAATTTATTTATCTCTTTTAAAATTTACCTTATTCTTTTCTTAAGTAAAGAAGAGATCTCCATCCGATAATTAATATGTCAAATTTTAAGTTTTATTATTGTGACCATATCTATTGGTTGGCTCATATTTATTCTTTTTTTTATACCTATTTATATCTAACCATATTAATTTTATGTTAACGTCACTATTAATTTTTTGACAGAAGATATATATATATATATATATATATATATATATATATATATATATATATATATATATATTGAGTCAAATTATATTCATAGTAAATTGACTCTTATATTGTATAAACTAAAATTGCAATATAAGGAATATTGTAATAAAATATCATTATAATTTAACATAAATATGAATACTTTTAAATTGCCTACTTAAAATATAATATTATGATGTCTTCATATATGTAATAGTGTTGATTCTCTCTTAAAAAAATTAGAGTCTAATAACTTGCATTAATTTTACTTTAATATGTTATAAGAATTAAATCTAAAAAATAAATTTTAAAATACTAATTAATTCCTATAAGAGTCTCATAAAAATATAATATCACATGTTGTTGTTAAAGATTCATACAATTAATTATTTCAATATTTTCAATTTATTGTAATGAAAATTTCAAATTAAATACATTTTTTTAATTTATGCTTATATTAAAACATTTGTTTAATTACATTTAATATTAAAATAATTTTATAAAAATGTTAATAAAATGGTTATTTATGCTACTAAAAATAAAGAAAAATTTGAATTTTAAAAGAGAAGTGGAAGTATAATTTAAAATTTTTAATAGCATAAACTTATTTTGAATCAGTGACCATAAAATTAGATAATTATCATTGGTTTCATTTGAATACAAAATGCTTGAATGTAAATTTATGTTTCAGTGTTAAAAAAGTAGTGAAATTAATTTCATATGAACCTCTTCACATTTAAAATTTTGATAGATATGGTTTAAAAGTAATTATAATATCTTCTACTTTTATTTTAGATATAACAATTTTTAAGATAGATAATTATTATTGAAAATGTATTTTGACTTGGTATTTGATGCAAAGGGGAACTTCAATATCAGACAATAACAATTATAAAGTCTTTCTCGAACATTATTGCAAGGTCAGAGATAGTGGCCACAATACAACTAAGACAATTAATGTTAAGTCAATACTCTATGTGGAAAACAGTTTGAGAAGAATTTAAATCATATGCGATGCCTATTATTGGATCTTTTGCCATATTAAAGTTGCAGGCTTATTTATTTTTTTGCTAATGACAAGTAGCAATCCTCATTTGCTGATACTATATGTATTTTTTTACACACTAATGTATTATGTAACAGTGTACAAGCAGTTGATAGAATGTTGGGCAAAAATAGGGGAAGTAATTCTAGGTCAATTTTGTGACTATAAAATTCTCTTTTGTTGGTGCGTTGGATCTATTGATAATTTCAAAGCAGAAAGTTGCTGACTATTTTATTTTTCAATGTAGGTGGATAGCCTCTTTGTTAGTATGCATGGTATTCACATGAGTTTTTCGATCCAGGAAATGGTTCTTATCAGCATAGATTTATTAATAATTCTTTAGAGGTATGGTTTTAGAGTGTCAATATTAAGTGAAAACTTTCTATCAAAAGAATAATGGAAAAATAGTTATACGAGGATAAACTATTCTATTCTCTTTTATATAAAAAACCAAGTTTTGCTTGCTAGATACAAACTTTATATATATCACGTTCCTTTTATCAAACAAATTGCTATTTGGTGATACTATACATTTATCCATATCAAAGCTAAAGCAACTTGAACTTTTACAAGTATGAAACTAGAAAATCGCATGATATATATTGGCCTAAACTCTTATGTGTTTGGGCAGTTTGTCATTAAGTTCACACCTAGCTTAAATTGTCAAAAGTTTGTAGCTCCACACCTAACTGACAGTGATTATCAATAATCTCTCCAGTTTAAGAATTTGAATGCAAAAAATAAAACATATAGTATGAGAAAATAGAAACATAATTAACCATGGTAGTAGTGATGTTAGTATGAGTTTGTTGCTTTATTGTAGGTAAGGGTCAAAACTATTTATTATCTAGTAGCAATATCTTCTATCGAAAGAGGAAGGGATTTAAGGAATGATGGTTGCATTCTTCAATAAATAACTATGCATATCCATGTATTGGATTTAGTTATACATTTACCATTGTTGCTAGAAATATGTTTCTTTTTTATTAATTCATAAGGTCAACTATGATCTTTGAAATAAAAAAATAATTTTGTTTGACTTTAACTTCACTCTTGTTTGTCATTGGCCTTCTCGGCCACTTTCGTATTAACACTTAACAACTACAATACTATATAAATTGATTAGGGTCAACAAAACTTGATATGTCATCTGTTTGTTATAATGTAGGATATTTATATAAAATACTTTTCATTTCCTTTTTCTTTAGATAATTGATTTGGTTTTTCTTTTCTTTTTTTTTTTTGTTAGTCTCTTGGCTAAGTGACACTATTGTTGTCTAAAACTCAAGTCATTAGAACTTTGAAACTTACAATTTAAATACTAAAATTGTTTTGTTTGGTTATATTTTTTTAATGTATTATTGATGTCTTAACTATATTCTTTTGAAGGACATGCAAATTTGATCCTAAGGAATGTATTGATGGTGGATTGAAAAGCATGATTTTGAGTTGCTTTAAATTATCAAATTTTTCATTCAATGCAACTAAAAAGTAATAGGATTGCAAAAGCATTATAAATTAAACATGCCCATGATAGGCTGAAGAAAATATAGAAATCATCATTGTGGCTGCTAGGGTTATTGATGTTGCTCTTGCTTACATGCTTGGAAAGATTGAAACTTTTCTTATTGTTGTATTCTATTTGTATAATCATTTTCTTGGGCTATCATATACATATGTGTTTTGTTTTACAAATCTAATTTTATTTTTTATGTAAAAAGGAAAAGGATTAGTAAAGCAAAGAAATTGAAGAATTGTTGTTGGCTATGTGTGATTGGAGTGGAAGCTTTAAAAGGTTAAGAAAAAAGAGACTTCAAATTCTATCTTCATTAGTATTTTTATCCTTAGAGATTAAATGATCCACAATAAAAATGTTTATCTTTTTCTTTTTTTCTTCTCAATTTATATTTTTCTATTCTAATGCACTCTCAAAGTAAGAAACATCATTAAGTTTAAAAACTTCTTAAACATTTGTGATGAAAAAAAATTAGTTATTACATCTATCTTTAGAAGTTCTCATTTTTTATGGTATGGGTTTCTTCTAGACTTATAATAAGAACAAGGTGGACATTTTATTTCCTTTGAAGGTGATTTGAAAAGACAATTTGAATGAAATATGCATCATTGTGTTTTAAGAATGACAAATAATGTTGCTTCTCTTCTTCATGTAAGATGGATTGCAAGTGCATTTAATTAAGAGAGACTTGAGTAAGCTTTATAAGATGAATTGCCACAGCTTAAGGCTTTAAAGTTAATTGAATTGGGCTAAAGGATAAGTAAGAAATATGACAAGATAAAAAGCAAACAATTTTGTTTGAATAAGTGAAAGATGACATTTTATGATAATGTCACAATCCTAACCCAATTGTGATCAGTGTGAAACCTATTATCTAATTTCCACTAGCCTAGTTCAATATACTTATCACAATATTAAGTAATCTATTGAAAAGGGAAATGGAAATTAGATGATTGATGAGATTGCATATCATAGTTTCGCGCAAGCCTACAAATCACAAGAAAGATAGAGTTGCTTATAACCCTTAAAAGGGAGGATAAGCTAGTCTAACTCACCTATAAATAAAGGACCAATGTTTGTATCTTCTACCCAAGCTATACATAGAACAAAGCCCAAAAGACATCCTATGTACAAATATCTAATGCTACCATCAACCTAATTGAAGAGTTTTTAGGTGATCTAACTTGAAGGAGATGGTGGTGGAGGCTCAATCTGTATATCTGCAAAAAGAATATAGAGAAGTGAGTCTAGGCTCAATGAGTTAATACTCTACACTACAAACATGATAATTAATAAAATTTACCTACTAGACCATCCTCATGTATAACTTGACACAAAAGCATTCACATTAGTTATTCATTTCCAATTAGCCTTAAGAGCTTAATCATAAACATACCATTAAGGTTATGTCACACAAAGATGACCAATGGCTATTATAACCTAATTAGCACATTGTGTATAGCACTTGAAAAACATTTCATATATCCACTTTGTGACTCTTAGGACATTTTTATAACCTCCATAAGCTTTCCATCTTTGTGCCTTTCAAATCTGCCTTATATCTTTCATAAACTTATTATTAGGAATTTGTCGTATGGTAGTTACACTATCTTTTTCTCATTCCTTAATTCACAATTTTTTCTTAAAGCTTTCATTTATCATATTAGGCCTTAAGCCTCATTCATCATATTAACAACATAATACCATGCCTTCATGTTTAGCCATGTATCACAGTTCGTTGTATAACTTTGTAACCTAATCACACACACACACACATACTCATAAGCTGTAAAATGTAAAAGATATCTGATAAGTATGTTTATACATCAATCTTAAGGTTAAGCATGCATTATAAGATTAAAAGTACTTGATATCATAGTTGAAACTTGAAATAGGGTGAAGTGATTTGGCCCTTCTAGTAACATCTAGAAGAAATGAAGTGTTTCGCAAGTCACTTCCTAATTTTAAGGAGTTTAGGCTTAATAAGTACTTTAGGAAGTGCTTCATGATTTTTAGTAGTATTTATCAATATTTTTCAAGTAACAAAGTACTTTGCAAAGTGCTTCCTAGCCTAGTATATTTAGGCCTAAGAAGTACTTCACATATAAATGCCTAACATTTTCCAAAAAGTTTTCACTATTCCTCTAACATAAATGCTTACCAACCTTATTTTTTACTTCTTCAAATCACCTTTATTCATTAATTCACCAATCTAAGACCTCATACGAGCATTTTTTAACATTAAATTTAACCAAATCATCACAAAACACCATAATTGAACAATATCATAGAACATCCGATACATATACAAAAAATAACAATTTCTTAACAAATTTATGATTCCAAGATAGAGTATTCACTTGCCTAATTTGTAGGATGATGTTAAGATGTTGAAATTGAAATTTCTTAAGCCTAATCACATCAAATTTAATAAATTCTTAGTTAAGGTTTCATTTCCCTTTTGAAGCCTAAAATAATTCCAATTCTTATCAAATCAAAGAGGATAAAAGGGAATTCTTATATTGATTATGTTCTTACCTTGATTAATTAAAGAATGCTTTCTTGCTTGATTTGGCCAAAGGATGAGGAGAGGAGAATAGAGAAAATGAAGATAATGAGTTTTTGAATGAAATTAGAAAATAAAAAGGGAAAAAAATGAAGGGTGCTTATAAAAATAGGGAATAATGAACAAGGGTATTTTTTGAAAAGTTTATCCTAAATTTCTTCCACACTCATATACTCACATATAGTAAGTCTAAACCTCATACTTCTGATTCCTTTTAACTTTTCTCATCAAAATTTCATGAAATTCACATTCTTATTTTCATTATATTATCAACTTTCACTTTATTTCATAATTCGAATATAATTTCTTAGTATAGTATGATCTATCATTCATCTCAATTATTCTTTTTCATAATAAATTTCTAATTTATTATATTTTTAAAGAATATGTAAGAGATAATTGATAATTTTAGTAGTTATTAATATATCTAAAGAACTCCTTTATGTGTTATAGGTTATATAGATGAAATTAATGCTTAGCAAGTATATGGCTATGCTCTTCACAAGGATGGAAAATACATCAAATTATCTTATGTCCTAAAAAAATTTTATTTATAATGTTTGAGAAAAGCTTTCATAATGGGTATTTCATATAGAGAATGATGAAAAATGCTACACCTCTTCTAAAGTAATGTCCCTTTTCTACTAACTAATTATATGGAAGTTCATACTTTTTTCATCTAATTTCATTTTAGAAATCTTTATCTTTTATACAATCCAAATTGTAGAACATGCCATCAACCTAACTTTTTGAATAATTCAATTTGGGATTTGGATTGAAATTTACCTTTTTTTCAAGAATCCCATCTTTAGAATTAAGCCTAAATGGCAAAAGCCTTCTTCAACTTGCCTAGCAAGCAGCATCAATTCATTATCACTTTAACAGCAACAATAACAAAAGATGTTACTATAACAATAGGAAATGTAACACAAAGTTGAAATGATGTACTAGAGGAATAATATTGGCATAAATTTGAATTTATTATAAAAATAATACAAGTAAAGTAGAAATTTAAAAGGAGGAGAAGAGAATAGAACAAATGCACTTCTCTTATTTCTGAGTATATAAAACATTTTCACAAAGTTTAGTATTTATAATTATCATAATTGATAATAATAATTATCTTTAATCAACAATTATCACTTATTAGTAATTATCTATTATTGATTACAGTCAAAGAAAATGTCAAACAAAAGATTATAACAATTAATATATAAATCAAAGAATGTGATGGATATCCATATATATATATATATATATATATATATATATATATATATATATATATATATATATATATATATATACTTGAAACACCCCTCTTTGATATCCATCTTGTATTAATTTGCCTTATTAAATACCTTTACAAGAAAAATTAATAGGAAAAAAACTACAGTAAAAAAAATGTAGCATGAACTTACCTCCCTCTATTAAGAATATTATTAAAGATCTAAGTCAATAAGGTATTAAAGATTTGAGTCAATAAGGGACCACTTGAAAAAAATTGTTGTCTTGATCAATTATCACAATCCTTTTGTAAGTATAGGAAAATGTTATCTCCTTTGATGTATTATCCCTCCAATTAAACTTTTGCATATAGCATTATTGTTATATGGATTTATTAAAATTTTTTTTGAAATCTAAGGGAATTTATTCTTCACTTATTACATACATGTCGGAGAAATTACAATTGTAATTTATCTTACTAAGAGGTATAATATAGATGCATCATCATAAATAGTAATATGAGTCAAACTTTATAAGGATCAAATATATGCATTTGCATAATTAAATAATTATGACTTAAAATCTATACAAATAAAATAATATCATATCATTTTTTTACAAAGATACAAAAAATATAAGTTTAGTTTTATCCTAATATCTTTTAGTTAAAAAGAATTATATTTTACTAATAAATTTTTTAAAAAGTCATATCAAGACACATGTAATTAATAAGATATATTAGTATATCAATTGCACTAAAATATAGTACTTCAGTACCATGATGTTTTCATTATTCTTTGTAATTGAAGTGCATTTTTAATAATACCAAGTGATTAAACAATCATTAGGACACTTAATGGATGTAATTCATCCACACAAAAATATTTTAGAATTTTTTATTTAGATTGTTAAAAAAATGTTCTATCATTTAAATGATATATAAGCTAAGATAAAACTTAATTTTTCAAAATCTTTCATCTCAAACTTTATTTTCAAATGTTCTATCACATTTGAAAATTATTCATGAGTTTCAATGATATTCAAATTATCAATATATATATATATATGGCAATTCACATTCAAATATTAGCACAAGGAATTATATATATATTCAATAAATATTCACTAGGACAATTATATCACATTCATCCTAAGCTCACATAAGGATCTTTGTAATTGAATTAAACATATTTTTCAAATATTCAAATTGTATACTTCAATTATCTAAAATCTTTTAAGGGTTATAATATTAATGTTAATTATCATGCATGAAATAGAATGCAATTAAATCAATTAGATGCATATCCAATTTTGATATATTGTTAGAAAAATTATATCTATCACATAAATATTTCTCATAAACAATGACAATTTTTGCAAAAACTCTTATATTACAACTCATGCTTTCTTTTTGCAACTAAAAAAAGATTCTTTTTATTATTTTGGTATAATTATACATTTGTACCATATTAGTATCATACATTGAGATATTTCATTAGCTTAACATCTTTTGTTATTTCTTCATTTTACAAGTAAATTTAAATTTTACATTTCTATTTGAATTGTATTTTTTCTCTTTGGCCGATAAATATCATCATTCTAAAAGTTCAAATCCTCATTAATCATTATTATTCATAATTGTAAGCACGACGTTGTATATAAGAATAAACTTTGTTGACAACTATTTCCCTTTTGGTTCTATATTTCTTATTGGAAATAAAATCAATTGAGATATCTTTATTTTCATAAATTTTAGATTTTTAAACATCTTCCAAAAGTATGTCTTTAATTATGTCTCAATAATTTTTTAATTAGGCCATTCATTTGCTCTTCTTCATTTTTAAGATATTTGTATTTCAATCAAATAAGTCTATTATACTTTAGGCATATTCAAGAATTAATTATTATTGAAAAATAGATTACCATAATTAGGCATCAATTTGAATAAGAGTATTTGCAGCTGACATATTTTATTTATTCCTTTCTGGTCAATAATATATATTGACAATTTTCTATACTTTATAATCAATCATATTATAAACTTCTTATTCATATTGCTTTATACAAGGATGAAGATGATTGTATGTCATATTACTTCTATAGTTGTATATTTTCTCTCCTTGATTTTGGGAATATAATTTCACATACGAACTTATATTCTTTATAATTTTAAGGATCATTTATGTGTATTATGATGGAGTAAAATATATTACACATTTAAAAATTTTCATATGTAAAACTTTTTAGTTCTTAACCAAAGCTAATTATAAAGAGGAATTATAACTTTTTAACTTGATGTATATAAGTATTGTAATATGTAAAGTTGCACATCAATAATAAAGAGAATCTTGTTCTCCTGAATAATAATACAATTAATAATTTAGGATATTAAAATTATTCTAATTAAATCAATTTACATATGAATATATTTTAGAATGTTCAGCAATTATTCCAATTGGAACATGATAATCTTTAAAAATTTTGAAAATAAAATCTATCACCATTACCAAGACATATTATCTTAATTGTATAATTAGAAAATAATTCTCGAAGTCAAATTATTTGAGCTAATAATCTTGCAAACATCAAGTTAAGGATTGACGATAAATTTATGTGTGACTAAAATCATAAAATACTTAAACAGTCCAATGGACAAATTAACATATGTCACCTTGTATTAATTAAAAAATTTTAAGAATCCAATTCTAGTTTTAGTTGATAGTGACCTTAATGCCTTATAAACAAATGGCTTTAAGAACAAGTAGCACATAAAAATTTATTAAAAATCTTTTAGCTTTTCAATGAATAATCTTGTAAATTTTTATTAACTTTTTACATTATTATTGATTAGGATGGTCCAATTGATCATGACATATAGTAAAATATTTAAGTCAATAAACTTTTAGTTTGCATTTCTTTCAATTAGTTTTGTATATGTATACTATATAAAAAAATGATAGTAACTTTTCTAATATATTTTTCTCACTTAAGATAATTACTGTAATATAAAGATATTCAATATATTATTATCTCAGTGTAGTACTTATGTCATCTTATGTTTTTAAAACTTAATCAATAAAGCAATGAGAAAAAAATACAGTGAAAGAGAAGAAATAAAGCAACAAAAAATAAGAAGGTGGATAAAAAAATGTAAAGAACGATGGATGAGAAAAGAAGGGAATGGTAGAAGAAGAAAAGCTGAGAAAAACTCCCATCAAAAAGAGAAAAAGCTCTTAGAAGAAAAGAAGGTGACTAAGGCTACATTTTCATTCAATACAAGTAAACTTAAATATTCATCCCTATCCTATCTAATCTCCAAATTCTCATACTAGTTCTCATTTTCACATTTCATTTAAATGATGACACATGTTTATTTGTATTCTATTATAATTTTTAATAAAAATTAAAGTTATTTATTATTTTATCTTTTCATCTAATAATTATAATTTATTTATATCTTATTGTATTTATTCTATTTTTTACATCCTATTTTAAGAAAATAATAATTATCCAAAAATATTAATAATGATGACACAATAAAGAATAATATGAAGTCTTTGTTAAAATCTATCTTAAAAAATTATATTTAAATTAAATGGTTGCATGCAACTTAAGTTATTTTGTTATTATAGAATTAAATTTATATGTAGAAATATAATTTTTATATATTATTAAATTATATATTATAAAATAAGAATATGATCCTCATACTTATAACTCCACCATTTAAAATTTCCTAGGAAATGCTTTTACCCATACCTATATTCATTTTTAAGAATAGAGTTGTTAAAATGGATTGAAACTCGCAAGGTAGCTTGTTAGCCTATGACTTCAGAGGATTTGGACTTTCATTTTCGAGGCCTTAGGAGATGTGAGTCATAATTGTTTTAACCTGCAAAACCTTGTAGCCTGCAGAAGCTAGCCCATAAATGGACTAGATCAGCTTATAATTTTTTTTAAAATTTTATATAAACTAAAATTCCTAATTTATACAAAATTGTATTTTCATTTTCATTTTTCATTTTTAGTTATGTAGGGTTATTTTATAAATAATTTACAGTTGATATTTTTATTTTATAAGTATTTTATGATTTATATATTACATATATAATATTTGAATTTAAAATGTATTATGACTAATTTATGAATGAACATGTGACATTTTTAATAATTTTAATTTTTTACTATTTAAAAGTTGAAAAACCTTTTAAAAATTAAAATAAAAAGAGTTCATAGGCAAGTCTAAATCCACAAAGACTGAATCAAAGTTTCCATATTGAAAGCCCTTTAAAAAATGAGTTTCCATATTGGAAGCCCATGTAAAAGGTCCCAACTAACCCATTCCCTAACTCTATCTAAGAATCCACTTTGACATGTACTTAAATGGATAAATTTTGAAGTTATCCATTGAATATAAGTAAAATTATCATCTTTAAGAACCTCCATTAATTAGTTTAACAAAATTAAATTATACTTATGGACAATGGAACATGAATATATTTAATGTGAGTGTATATATATAAAGTTTTTCAAAAACTTATATAAATATTAAATTTCTAATAAAAAATTATGAAAAATATGACAAAATATATCCATTCAAGTTTCACGGGGACCACGAAAGCTTAACCCTTAGCTGGATCCAATTCTGTACTAAGAAGAGAGATCTTAAGGTCCTTTCCTTTGACAATGACCAATAAACGCCGGGAAGCATTGATTTGCTGGTCTCATTAAATTAAAGGAGAAAAGGTAAAATTTATTATATGATATGATTTTATTTATAATAAGTCCACTTGATTTAAATGATTAAAAAAATTATTTGTAATTTATATTATTAATATTTTATCTACTACAGTTAAAAAGAAGTTATTTTTGGGTTGCTTATTTTTAACACTTTAAATTACAAATGTGCAAGTTATAAATAAAGTCATACTTCGTATGAATAAAGTTTATTCCTCTCTAAATTAAATTTCATTACTATGATATAAATAAACTCACTAATTTTTATTTATCAATATTATAATAAAAATTTCTCGAAAATATTATTCACTTCATGCGTCAGCCTTTTTCTTCTGCCGTCCCCTCTTTATACTACAAACTGCAAAATGACTGAAATTGGACAAAAATACAATTAAAAATGATAATTTCACCTTCACTTTTGAAGGTGAATTCTCCAGAGCTTCATAGTAAGCCAAAGTTATAATTATGAGAGAATATGAATAATTGATTTAGATATAATCTTACTCGAGGAAAATACAGTACAATTCTCATTCAAACACAATTTTTTTTTAATTTTTTTTTACACATTATAAACTTACAAAGACATAATAAAAGAATACTACATAAAACCAACGAGAAGACAGAAGTACCAAAACTGTAGCAAATTTAAAACACTTAAAAAAGTTAGTCTAAAAAACGTGTATGATTTTTCAATTTTACTTCAGTCTGGTCCTTACTGGTCTCTGCCATCTCCATCTTCTTCCCCCATTACTTGAGACGAACATGCATTTCGATATATGCCATCAGAAATTCCACAACTTAAATAGGTGTTAACACATCTAACACACCTTTTAGTATCTTCAACCTCATGCAATCTGCCCCACCAAACAACCCTTTAAGGGCACCATTCATCATCCCATCTAGAAAGGGCATCCCCTCCAGAAAAGGCATTGCGCTGCCACTACCGTTCATAGCTATCCAGCATGACAGTCTCGCAAGCTGAAGGATTTTCTGATCGGCCAGCGCCACTTGAATCCCCTCTCTCTCTATCTTATCCTCCTCCACCCCATTCTTTGCTTCACCTTCTTCTACTGCTCCTCTGACACGTTAAATCTTCTTAAGTGACTCGATGAGGCAGAACACTACAGACGACTTCCATCTGCTCATCCACGTACATACATTCTTCGAAGGATTGAACCAAATTAGAGAGAAGAAAGGTAGAACATCTTCGTGAGCCAAAGCCCATTTCACACTGTAGAATTCCTTCACATGAATTGCAACTCTTAAAATCATAGCTTTAAACCCTTTTTCATTTAAAATCTCAATTTTTTATTTGGAAATTTTTAGAAGCTCATGTAAAAACACCTCCGGCTTCCGATCCCAATTCTCATAGAACACAGAATCTCTCCCACACCTGATTCTTCATTCTTTTCTGAAAAATAGAGAATGACTTACCTTAAATTAATTTCATATGACATAACACAATAGAGTATTCTGGGACCACACCTGATTCTTCATTCTTTTCTGAAAAATAGAGAATGACTTCCCTTAAATTAATTTCATATGACATAACATAATAGAGTATTCTGGGACTTTCTGGACCTTTAAGGTTGGTAATGAATCGATTGAGAGAAAGGTGACCAAATGGAGAGAGAAATAAAGGATAATATGGGAGTGGGTGTGGATGTATAATTGGTGAATGGCCTACGGAGTAGCAATATGCATACAAGTGGGATTTAAATTTCTATTCATTTACTGGAGAGAAATTATGTGCATTTTAAGTGGATTTTAATATAGGATTGTCCTTGATAATAACACCCAAGTATTATGCAAACAAATATACATTTTATATCAAACATATTTTTAAAGATTAAATATAATAATTGATGTCTCATATGAATTCATTAATATATAAATTAATATTATTGATTTTTTCTTTTTATTTTTTATAATTATTCTTCACTCACTTTACTTATAAAATTTAGTATATAAATAAATATTATTAATTTTTTATTTTTATTTTTATAATTATTCATTAATATTTTTACTTATAATATTAAAAAAATTATGAAAAGAAGAAATATAATTAACAAAAATTATTCATAACTTTGACATTATTAAGATGTAATTTAAGAATTAAATTTAATTATTTTTATTTATTTTAACATTGAAAGTAAATGGAGGGATAGATAATTATAAGAAAAACTAAAAATAAAAGATTAACAACACTAGTGATGAAATTTGAGTGATATAATAATTTTCACCTTTATTTATAAAGGCTAAAATATTGTGTTTACTCTTTCCCAATATAACATAATTTTCAATATTTTTAAAACTAGAACTCTTACCATGTTCTTATATATGTAATAATATTATTTCTCTTTTGAAAAGTAAAAAAACATCTAATGACTTCTATTAATCCCACTTTAACATTATACAAAAACTAAATTTACATTAAATGCTCATTAAATATTTATATAAATATTATTAATTTAATTTAAATAAAAGTATATAATTTTTTATACTCAAAAATTAATAACATAGTATTTATTTTAACATTGTCAGTAAATAAAGGGATGGATAATTATAAAAAAAATAAAAATAAAATATTAACAATACTAGTAATGAAATTTGAGTGATATAATAATTTCTACCATTATTTATAAAGGCTAAAATATTGTGTTTACTCTTTTGTAATATAAATAATCTAAAATATTTTCAAAATTAGAACTCTTATAATATTCTTATATACTCTTTTTTAATTCGTTCCGTGTTATTCGTGCCACAAGTTCTTTTAACTTAAAAAACGATAAAGGAAACTGACATGTTCATTTCGACCAATATGACACTGAATGAGGATAAATAAAATTAAATCATCAAAGATGCGAATATTTTTTTTTCATTTGCAGCATTTAAATTTTTAGTGTTATACCTTTTAAAATAATAATAGTAATAATAATGAAATCTCAGTATGAATTATTTTAAAACAATGAAAAATAAGAAGGTAAGTGGAACCGTTAATTTTGATCGATTCAAGTGTGCAACCTTATGAAGCTCAGGAATGAACTAAAGATTGTACGCAACATTATTCGTGTCAAGTTTGAACCCTTAACCTCAGACTCCACGGTTGTAAACTTATAATACAAAGAAAGTTATTGTTAATCTTCATATTCATATATGAAGTTACTAATTTTCAATTTTTTATTTAAACAAAAAAATGTAACTAGTTTAATAATAATGGAATGAGAAAATGACAAATTAATAATGATAATAAATTAATTATAATTTTATTTATTATTTTATTATCATTAAATTATTGCAATAATTTCTTCATTCAAAGTAAATGTTATTAACTTTTATATAGAAATATGAATGATAGCAATTCCCTTTGAATAATAACATGAGCAATTGAAAAAAGAATATGATGCAAATGTGTCAAATCTTAAAATGGAATATACTAGGGAATGAGAAACGGAGAAGGACGAGTAAGTCACTTATGGTATAATTGAGTGATATAAAAATAAAAGATTAAGTGATGAAATTTGAGTGATATAATAATTTTCATCTTTATTTATAAAAGTTAAAATATTGTGTTTACTCTTCCGTAATATAATATAATTTTAAACATTTTTAAAACTAGAACTCTTATAATATTCTTATATATGAAATAATATTATTTCTCTTTTAAAAAGTAAAATAAAATCTAACCACTTGTATTAATCCTATTTTAACATTACATAAAAACCAAATTTATATTAAATGTTCATTAAATATTTATATAAATATTATTAATTTGATTTCAATAAAAGTATATAATTTTTTTATAATAAAAAAGGAATAACATAATATTTATTTTAACATTGTAAGTAAATGGAGGGATAGATAATTGTAAGAAAATATAAAAATAAAAGATTAACAATACTAGTGATGATTAATTTGATTGATATAATAATTTTCACCTTTATTTACAAAGGCTAAAATATTGTGTTTACTCTTTTGTAATATAACACAATTTTAAATATTTTTAAAACCAGAACCCTTATAATATTCTTATATATTTAATAATATTATTTCTCTTTTAAAAAGTAAAATAAAATTCAACTACTTATATTAATCCTACTTTAACATAACATAAAAATTAAATTTAAATTAAATGTTCATTAAATATTTATATAATTATTATTAATTTATTTTAAATAAAATTATATATATTTTTAAACTAAAAAAAGAATAGCATAGTATTTATTTTAACATTGTAAATAAAAAGAGGGATAGGCAATTATAAGAGAAAATAAAAATAAAAGATTTACAATACTAGTGATAAAATTTGAGTGATATAATAATTTTCACCTTATTCATAAAGGTTGAAATATTGTGTTTACTCTTTGGTAATATAACATAATCTAAAATATTTTCAAAACCAAAACTCTTATAATATTCTTATATTTGTAATAATTTTATTTCTCAAGTAAAATAAAATCTAACAACTTCTATTAATCCCACTTTAACATTATATAAAAACTAAATTTATATCAAATGTTCATTAAATATTTATATAAATATTAATAATTTAATTTAAATAATACTATATAATTTTTTTATACTTAATAAAGAAAAACATAGTATTTATTTTAACATTACAAGTAAATGGAGCGAAAGCTAATTATAGGAAAAAATAAAAATAAAAGATTAAGAAAATTAGAGATGAAATTTGAGTGATATAATAATTTCTACCTTCATTTATAAAGGCTAAAATATTGTGTTTATTCTTTTGTAATATAACATAATTTTAAATATTTTTAAAACTAGAACTCTTATAATATTATTATATATATATGATAATATAATTGTACAATATTATTTTCTAATATTATTATATATGTAATAATACTATTTTTCTATTATGACGTAATATAAAATGAAACCACTTGTCTTAATCCTACTTAAACAACACATAAAATCTAAATTTATATTAAATGTTCATTAAATATTTTTATAAATATTATTAATTTAATTTACATAAAATTATATAATTTTTATACTAAAAAAAGAATAACATAGTATTTATTTTAACATTGTAAGTAAATATAGGGATAGATAATTATAAGAAAAAATAAAAATAAAATATTAATAATACTAGTGATGAAATTTGAGTGTTATAATAATTTTCACTTTTATTTATAAAGGCTAAAATATTGTGTTCACTCTTTCATAATATAACATAATTATAAATATTTTTAAAACTAGAACTCTTATAATATTCTTATATATGTAATAATATTATTTCTCTTTTAAAAAGTAAAATAAAATCTAACCACTTATATTAATCCAATTTTAATATTACATAATAACTAAATTTATATTAAATGATCATTAAATATTCATATAAATATTATTAATTTAATTTAAATAAAAGTATATAATTTTTTATACCAAAAATAGAATAACATAGTATTTGTTTTAACATTGTAAGTAAATAGAGGGATTGATAATTGTAAGAAAATGTCAAAATAAAATATTAACAACATTAGTGAGGAAATTTGACTGATATAATAATTTCCACCTTTATTTAAAGGCTAAAATATTGTGTTTATCCTTTTGTAACATAACATAATTTTAAATATTTTAAAAAGCAGAAGTCATATAATAGTCTTATATAAGTAATAATAATATTTCTCTTTTAAAATGTAAAATAAAATCTAATCACATGTGTTAATCCTACTTTAAAATAACATAAAACTTGAATTTATAATAAATTCTCATTAAATATTTATATAATTATTATTAATTCAATTTGAATAAAAGTGTATAATATTTTTATACTCAAAAAAGAATGACAAAGTATTTATTTTAACATTTTAATAAATAGAGCGATAGATAATTATAAGAAAAAATAAAAATAAAAGATTAACAATACTCGCGATGAAATTTGAGTGATATAATAATTTTCAACTTTATTTATAAAGGCTAAAATATTGTGTTTACTCTTTCGTAATATAACATAATCTTAAATATTTTTAAAACTAGAACTCTTATAATATTCTTATATATGTAACAATATTATTTCTCCTTTAAAAAGTATAATAAAACCTAACCACTTGTATTAATCCTACTTTAACATTACATAAAAACTAAATTTATATTAAATATTTATTAAATATTTATATAAATATTATTTATTCAATTTAAATAAACGTATATAATTTTTTATACTCAAAAAAGAATAACATAGTATTTATTTGAACATTTTAATTAAATAGTGGGATAGATAATTATAAGAAAAAATAAAAATAAAAGATTAAAAATACTTGTGATGAAATTTGAGTAATATAATTTCCACCTTTATTTATAGAGGCTAAAATATTATATTTACTCTTTTGTAATATAACATAATTTTAAATATTTTTAAAACGAGAACTCTTATAATATTCTTATATATGTAGTAATATTATTTCTCTTTTAAAAAGTAAAATAAAATCTAACCACTTGTATCAATCCTACTTTAACATTACATAAAAATTAAATTTATATTAAATGTTCATTAAATATTAATATAAATATTATTAATTTAATTTAAATAAAAGTATATAATTTTTTATGCCCAAAAAAGAATAACATAGTATTTATTTTAACATTGCAAGTAAATGGAAGGATTGATAATTGTAAGAAAATGTAAAAATAAAATATTAACAATACTAGTTATGAAAATTGAGTGATATAATAATTTTCACTATTATTTATAAAGGTTAAAATATTATGTTTACTCTTTCGTAATATAACATAATTTAAAATATTTTTAAACCTAGAACCCTTATGATATTCTTATTCTCTTTTAAAAAGTAAAAAAAAATCTAACAACTTCTATTAATCTCACTTTAACATTACATAAAAACTAAATTTATATTAAATGCTCATTAAATATTTATATAACTATTATTAATTTAATTTGAATAAAAGTGTATAATATTTTTATACTTAATGAAGAATAACATAGTATTTATTTTAACATTGCATGTAAATGGAGCGAAAGATAATTATAGGAAAAAATAAAAATAAAATATTAACAATACTAGGGATGAAATTTTAATGATATAATAATTTTCACCTTTATTTATAAAGGCTAAAGTATTGTGTTTACTCTTTTGTAATATAACATAATTTTAAATATTTTTAAAACTAGAACTCTTATAATATTATTATATATGATAATATAATTATATAATATTATTTTCTAATATTATTATATATGTAATAATATTATTTCTCTTATGAAAAGTAAAATAAAATCTAACCACTTGTATTAATCCTACCTTAACAACACATAGAAACTAAATTTATATTAAATATTCATTAAACATTTATATAAATATTATTAATTTAATTTAATTTAAATAAAAGCATATAATTTATTATACTTAGAAAAGAATAAAATACTATTTATTTTAACATTGTAAGCAAATGAAGGGATAGATAATTATAGGAAAAAATAAAAATAAAAGATTAACAATATCAATAATGAAATTTGAGTGCTATAATAACTTCCACCTTTACTTATAAAGGCTAAAATATTATGTTTACTCTTTCGTAATATAACACAATTTTCAATATTTTGAAAATTAGAACTCTTATAATATTCTTATATATGTAATAATATTATTATAAAATATATGTAATAATATTATTTATTTTTAAAAATGTGAAATAAAATCTAGCCACTTGTATTAATACTACTTTAACATTACATAAAAACTAAATTTATATTATATGTTCATTAAGCATTTATATAAATATTATTAATTTAATTTAAATAAAAATATATAATTTTTTTACACTCAAAAAAGAATAATATAGTATTTATTTTAACATTGTAAGTAAATGAAGGGATAGATAATTATAAGAAAAATAAAATTAAAAGATTAACAATACTAGCGATGAAATTTGAGTGATATAATAATTTTCACATTTATTTATAAAGGCTAAAATATTATGTTTACTCTTTAGAAATATAACATAATTTTAAATATTTTTAAAACTAAAACTCTTTTTAATATTTTCATATATGTACTCTTTTAAAAAGTAAAATAAAATATAATCACTTGTATTAATCCCTCTTTAACATTACATAAAAACTAAATTTATATTAAATATTCATTAAATATTTATATAAATATTATTAATTTAATTTAAATAAAAGTATATAATTTTTTTATACTCAAAAAAAAATAACATAGTATTTATTTTAACATTGTAAGTAAATGGTGGGATAGATAATTATAAAAAAATAAAAATAAAAGATCAACAATAATAGTAATAAAATTTGAGTGATATAATAATTTTCAACTTTATTTATAGAGACTAAAATATCGTGTTTACTCTTTCGTAATATAACATAATTTTAAATATTTTTAAAACTAGAACTCTTATAATATTCTTACATATGTAATAATATTATTTATCTTTTAAAAAGTAAAATAAGATCTAACCATTTCTATTAATCCCACTTTAACATTACACAAAAACTAAATTTACATTAATTGTTTATATAAATATTATTAATTTAATTTAAATAAAAGTATATAATTTTTTATACTCAAAAAAGAATAACATAGTATTTATTTTAACATTGTAAGTTAATGGAGGGATAGATAATTATGAGAAAAAATAAAAATAAAAGGTTTAACAATAATAGTGATAAAATTTGAGTGATATAATAATTTTCACCTTTATTTATAGAGATCGTGTTCACTCTTTCGTAATATAACAATTTTAAATATTTTTAAAACTAGAACTCTTATAATATTTATAATATTCTTACATATGTAATAATATTATTTATATTTTAAAAATAAAATAAGATCTAACCACTTCTATTAATCCCACTTTAACATTACACAAAAACTAAATTTACATTAAATGTTTATATAAATATTATTAATTTAATTTATATAAAAGTATATAATTTTTTATACTCAAAAAAGAATAACATAATATTTATTTTAACATTGTAAGTTAATGGAGGGATAGATAATTATTAGAAAAAATAAAAATAAAATATTAACAATACTAGTGATGGAAATTGAGTGATATAATAATTTTCACTGTTATTTATAAAGGCTAAAATATTATGTTTACCTTTTCGTAATATAAGATAATTTAAAATATTTTTAAAACTAGAACTCTTATAATATTCTTATATATGTAATAATATTATTTCTCCTTTAAAAAGTATAATAAAATCTAACAACTTCTATTAATCTCACTTTAACATTACATAAAAACTAAATTTATATTAAATGTTTATCAAATATTTATGTAAATATTATTTATTTAATTTAAATAAACGTATATAATTTTTTATACTCAAAAAAGAATAAGATGGTATTTATTATAACATTTTAATTAAATAGTTGGATAGAAAATTATAAGAAAAAATAAAAATAAAAGATTAAAAATACTTGTGTTGAAATTTGAGTGATATAATTTCCACCTTTATGTATAAAGGCTAAAATATTGTATTTACTCTTTTGTAATATAACATAATTTTAAATATTTTTAAAACAAGAACTCTTATGATATTCTTATATATGTAGTAATATTATTTCTCTTTTAAAAAGTAAAATAAAATCTAACCACTTGTATTAATCCTTCTTTAACATTATATAAAAACCAAATTTATGTTAAATGTTCATTAAATATTTATTTAAATATTAATTTAATTTAAATAAAAGTATATAATTTTTTATACTCAAAAAAGAATAACAGCGATATTTTTATAGTCAAATTTTCTAAAAAAATATCATTCATCTATTTATTTTTTATACTGAAATTTAGAGAAAAAAAATCATTCATCTATTTGTTCCTATCTTATCAATCTATTTACTTTATATTAATTTATATAATAAAAACGAAAATATTTATAAAATAATCTAAATTCATGGTTTTTGTTATTAAACTTTAAATATAAAAATTTTTCATTCTCAACAATGTAGAGAAAGAGAGAGAGAGAGAGAGAGAGATTTTAAGAAAAAAATTTGAGAAAAATACTCTGATTTCCCATAAAATTTAATGAAATTATACAACCTTCCTTTTAATTTCAAGACATATTCAAACCTCCATTAAAACATAAAATAATATAATATTATAAATTAAATCTATATTTAAATTTTTTTAATAAAATGATAAAAAAGATAATTATATATTCAAGAATATGATAATCTAAATATCTAGTCATTAAAAATATGTTTTGAAAAATTCAAATGATTAAAAATTTATGATAATTATATTAAAATTTAATTTTTTTTATTATATTTTAACCATTTAAGTTTAATCAAAGTGCATTTTTTATTCCAAAATACTAAAAATATCTCATGTTAATAAACTTGAACCATATACTCATTATTTCTTACTATTCACGCCCTCCTTGTCTTTCTCAAAATTTTACATAGTTACCTCATGCATTAATATATAACTTTTAACATTTCAATAAAGTCATAACTGAGGAAGACTTTCACAGTTAAAAAAAAAATCAATATATGATCAGACAATTTATAGCACCATTTTATCAATTTGGCTGCCAAATGAAAAAAAAATTAAGAGTGAATGATTATAAATCTAAAAATTATTTTTTTACTTGTTATTGATGAAATTGACCTATAATTTTACATCTATGAATTTGATTAGATGGTAACCAAGTCAATGAATAACTCAAAATTAATTCACAACAAATCTTAATGCAAGTTTGACTTTAAACAAAACAAACTTATACAAGTCAAGCTTGAGTTTTGTACTGCTAGATTCAAAATGTGTTTGCAAATATGAGTTTAATAATAAAAATATATTTTTATATTTATTTTATATATAAATAATATAGTACATAAAAAAATTTATCGCATGAATGATATTTGAAGTTGTATAAAGAAGTTTTATACTTTGATTGAAATAGTTAGCTTTTGCTAAGTATAATTGTTGGTACTATATGATGATTGGATAGATATTTTTGAATAAATTTAACTGTTACAATGAAAATTTTATATTAATAAGTAAATATAAAAAAAAAATTGGTATTTGACTTATTTGTGAAATATAAAATTTCATGTGATTAACTTTAGGTGAAATAACAATCCATTTGAATAAAGTTGTATAAACTTATTTAACTTCATATGCATTAAAAACTTAAATTCAAATTTAAATATTTAAAGTTTAAGAAGAAATTAAAACCTAATAATAATATACTACTCAAATAAGTGTGTATAAATTCATTTAGATTCTTATTTGAATCAAAATCAAACTCAAATTTAAATTATTTGAATTAAATAATATTCAATTCAAGTTTAAGCTTGATTATATTTTATAAGTCCAAACTTAAACACATAAATATTCAACACAATTTGATTTGCATAAATATTTAACACAATTTGATTTGTTTACACTCCTAAGTTAATTATGATGTTGTCTTTTTTCACTCTCTTTCTTTGGCATTAATTTCTTGGATAGTCAATGAAACCTTTGTGAATTATATTTTATGAGTCTTTTTTCACTCCTATGTGAATTTATTTATGATTTCACTCCTATGTGAATTATATTTTATGAGTCAAACTTAAACACATAAATATTCAACCCAATTTGATTTGTTTGCACTCCTACGTTAATTATGATGTTGTCTTTTTTCACTCTCTTTCTTTGTCATTAATTTCTTGGATAGTCAATGAAACCTATGAAAAAGTTGCATATTCATAGGGACCGAGATCCAAATTCAAATATATATTTTCAATATATACATATAACATAATTATAAAATACTAAGATGAAGAAAAATATTTTATTTATTTAACATTAAATATGAAAAATTTAAAGAAATTAACTTCTTTATTTTTTAAAAAAATTACTTTCTTTTATTATTATGGATGTCTTTGAATATATTTTTATTTTTATATTTTTAAAAATCATTTTTAAAAACTATTTTTAAGAATTTTCTTATTTTCAAAAATTATTTTCAGATTAAAAAAGACATTATAGAAAGTGATCGATGTTGCTAATAAGAAAATTATTTTATTTAATTACAAAATTAATATAAAAAATAAGTTAAAAATATATATATAAATTTATATTTTTCTTATTTTAAGTTACATATTTAGAATTGTAATTTTTAAAAACAAATTTTGAGAATAAGTTCCCCTATTTTTAAAAATAAAAAACTATTGTTAGAGAAATAAATAAACAAACCCTATAACTCTAAATATCATTTTTTTAAAACATGAATACAAATGACATATCACTTCATCAATATGCATAGAAATAATATTATTTTTTTTTACTAAAAATGCTTCTCGTTGAAACAAACCCTTGATTAGAATTTTTACATCCCAAACTTGAATCACATAAATACACCCACTTGTAAAAACAATATGTAACAACACACTTCCACACAATACAACATGAATATCTATGGAATTAATCTTAAAGACCTACAAAAGAACAAAGACGATAGAAAAAGAAATATTATTTTTAATTTTCTATTTTAGAAATATAATAAAAAATAATATTTTGAATTTTCTATTTTATAATTAAAGCATTCTATGATTTTTCTTTTTAAGTTTTTATTATTTTTGAAAATATGAAATTACATTTATTACAAAATATTCAATTTTAAAATTATTATCCTAATTTAGATATAAAATATTATTAAATAATAGTTTTGACGGACAATTTTACAGAAGAAATTACCATATATCTCAAAATGACATCAATGATTTCTTTTATATATAGATAAAAAAAATACTAGATTGTAGGTAGTGCAAGTGAAATTTTTAAAATTTAGTTTCATCCCTATATAAATAAAAATATGAGTCAAGATTTGTTTATATAAATGGATTTTAAATTTTGAATATACTATGTGACTACTATTCAAATATAGCTTTTACATCAATACAAATTTAAGTAATTAAATAGAAAATTATATAAATCTGCCTCTTTCCAACTCTACGAGCAATATGGACTAAGGTACTTGTTGCTATCAATCAAGAACAAATGCATTTTGAATGCTCCCTTATAATAAACTTGAACAATGAATTGATAGACATAAAAGCTATTATTTATGAATTAAAACAAACTAATACAGCATTAAATGCATGTCTTATTGGTTGATTTAACTATTATTACCATAATTTACAAAAATTAATCAGGAGTTTGTCTTTTGGTTGAGTTGTAGTCCCTAAATCTAGTGAAGGAGGATATCTTTTTTGCAATTATTTTGCTTCTAAAAGGCAATGGTGTATGTATAACTTCATGCAAGCGAGGTAGTGTAAAACGTACCAATTTTGAGTGTTTGAAGCTGAAAATTACGAAGTAATAGCAAATTACCATCTGATGGCTAGGGTCTGGTCCCCTTTCATACCAAGGCTTTCGGGCCTCCTATAAACGAGAAAAAATGAGTTTAGAAAAAGTAATAATATTTACAAAAGCTATTGTAAGAGAAAAGAGTATCGGCAGAAATAGTATCAAATGTATCCTCAGAGTTCAACTTAGTTGCAACTGCCCGATGAGCAAGTAAACCATATAAATCCCATTTACTTATACCTCCTTTATCTTTCATCAACTTTAGTCATTTTCTCAACTTGAATTTGAATCCTCTAAAATATAAAATTCATTTTAAAGGATAAAATATATCATTATAATCATTAATTAAAAAAAATATCAAGAGAGTGAATAATGACAATTTTTTTTCATTCATTGTTATCTATAAAAAAAAATTGAGAATTGGGAAAGATATCGGACGGTTAGAAAGGAAATAAAAAAGGCAATGAGCGAAGCACGATCAAAAGTTTTTGAGGAATTCTACCGAGATTTAGGAATAAAGAATGGAGAACGAAAGATTTACAAGTTTATCAAAAATAGGGAAAGAAAATCAAGAGACTTAGATCAAGTAAGGTGTATTAAGGATGAAGAAGGATAAGTTCTACTCACAAATGAAGATATCAAATAGAGATAGGAGAAGTACTTTTATAAGCTTTTTAATGACGAGGAAGAAGTGACTAGGGATATGGAAGGATTAGAAATCTAAGAGGACGAACAAAATTTGACTTATTGCCACAAGATTCGAGTTGGGAGGTAAAAGAAGTTCTTAAGAAGATGGATAATGGTAAAGTCGTTGGTCCGGATGGTATTCCTATTGAAGTTTGAAAATATTTAGAAGAGCAAGGTATTTTTTAACTCACCAAATTATTTAATGAAATTTTGAGGTCTAAGAAAATGTCAAATGAGTGGAGAAAGAGTATTTTGGTACCTATATACAAGAACAAAGGAAATATCCAGAATTATGCAAACTATCGAGGGATAAAACTTATGAGTCATATTATGAAACTATGGGAAAAAATGATTGAGTACAGATTAAAAGACAAAACGAGACTAAAATTGCAAGAATCAATTTAGATTTATGGCAAAAAGATCTACAATAGAGGCTATATACAAGAACAAAGGAAATATCCAGAACTGTGCAAGTTATCGAGGGATAAAACTTATGAGTCATATTATGAAGTTATAAGAAAAAGTTATTGAACACAGATTAAGAGACGAGACTAAGATTACAAAGAATTAATTTGGATTTATGTCAAAAAGGTCTGCAACAGAAGCTATTTATCTTCTATGATCGAGTATCAAGAGAAGTATTGTGAAAGGTTCTAGAGAAAAAGGAGTTCATATTGCATATATTCGATCTATACAGGACATGTATGATGGAGTAACTACAAGTGTAAGAATTCCTGAAGGAGAGACAAAGAATTTCACTATAGGGATAGGTCTACATCAGAGTTCAACCTTGAGTCCTTACTTCTTTAATCTAATCTTAGATGTTCTTACCAAAGACATATAGGAGAATATCCCTAAACGTATGCTATTTGCGGATGATATAGTCTTAATTGAAGAATCGCAGGACTATAAATTGGAACTTTAGAAATAAGCTTTGGAATCAAAGAATTTTCGCTTGAATAGGAGTAAAACGGAGTATATGCATTACAAGTTTAAAAAAAGGAAGATAAAAATAATTTAGAGGTAAGAATTGAAAAGCATATCATACTACAAATATCTAAATTAAAGTACTTAAGATCTTTTTTACAAAACGATGGAAAAGTTGACAAAGATATCACACACAAGATATAAGCTGGATGGTTAAAATGGAGGAAGGCATCTGGAGTGATTTGTAATCGTAAAGTACCTACTAAGCTTAAAGGGAAGTTTTATTTGACTATTATACAACAAGTTATGCTTTATGGTAGTAAATGTTGAACTCTAAAGGGACAACAAAAGCAAAAAATGGGGATAACAAAAATGAGAATGTTAAGATGGATGTTTAGTCATACAAGAAAGGACAAGATACGAAATGATTGCATACGAGGACATACTGACGTAGCACCTATTGAGAAGAAAATGATAGAAAATTAGTTAAGGTGATTTGATTATGTACAAAGAAGATTATTGGAAGCATCAATGAGAAGAGTTGATCACTTAATCTTTAATCTTATGAAAAAGTATAGAGGGAGATCAAAAAAGACATCAGAAGAAGTTATAAAAAAGAATTTTTTGATGAATAATATTACCGAAAATTTTATTTTTGATAAAGCCCAATAACGCCGTGCAATTTATGTAGTCGACCTCACTTAATAGGATAAAACTTTGTTATTATTGTTATTAGTGTTATGTATAAAATTCTGAGCTCTTAATTTTCTCATAAAGTGCATCTTGCACTTTACCTTTAAAAATATGTTTTGTACTTTTGAGGAATCCAATCCTACTAAAATCTCTAAATTTTTTTAGGCATCTTGGACTGATTGACATAAGGAATACTTCACTTTTGTTTTCAATTTTTTTTTTGTCTTCCTGGTGTATATTTTTAATCTTTTATTCTTTATTACCTTCCACTATATATATTCCCTTAGTTATACATATACATCCCCTATCTTAACATTCCTCGGGATCAAACTCAAAATAAAGGGATATAATCAATTAGTCATAAATTCAAGTATATATAAATATATATAATTTGAATGCTAAAGAGGCAATTGTTTGTTAAATCTTACAAGATTCCAATTCATGCAGTTTGGAGAATGAAGTAGCAATTTGTCCTGATAGTTGTCAAATTGTCAAATTATTAGGCCCTGCAGTTTGTATTTCACAGTGAGTGATCATTATCCATCATAAAAGCCAAAAATAAAAAGTCATCTTCCAAGTGCCTTACTTTCATTTAGATAGATCGGAAAAAATAGCCTCTATGATTTTAAATCGAACAACGAGTTAAATTTTTGACATATATGAACTCATTAATAGAGACAACCCTTAATGAATATGAAATTTAACTCACTTTTGTATTATTTTAACATCAAACTAGAAATTCCCTTGTATTTAAATAGAAACTTAAACATAAAAAATAAAGTAAGTTGTGGATGTATTTCTGTTTATTCCCTAAAAGGGATTGTAGAGAATCATAAATGGATTTAAAAAAAAAAAAAAACAAATTTCTAGACCAATTCCAATGAAACATATGACTAATTTTAGAAGACAAGACCTAATTTTCCATCCAAGTGTCTTGTCTTCTAAAATTCTACTTCATTCAGCTATGATGAGCCAGGAACCAATGCGAAGAGTTTAACAGAGAGTAAAAATCGCTCGTGCATAGGACAGATTACTAGACAATTGAAGTATACTACAATTTAACTTGCTCATTCTTATTCCATGCTAAGAACTTGTTAGAAAATTCAAAATTTAAAATGCATAATAAATTATACCATGGTGTTAGTTTTATCTTCTAGCAAATGCTTAAAGCCTTGAACAATAAGCATAATTTCAACCACTATGAACAACAGAATTTAAACAAATGCAAGCCAACATACCTCAGCCTCACTAAAACTCTGTCACTCTTAGCAGCAAACAACATATCAACCGGCAAGCTCAAAAGCAGTAGAAGCAAAAGACCACATGCCAAACCGAGAAGGAATACCCAGCTTGTAGTATAAATTCAGGAGCTCTGTATCACCTGGTCTGAATTTCTTTAGTAAACTGCTTATTAGCCCAATAAGCATTCTCGAAGTTCACTTTTATGCACACCCAGAACCATATCTAAAAAATTCAAAAAGCAGGATGCTTAACCAAAACCATATCAAAAGATTATATTTAATTATTTATCAAGTAAGGATAGCAGGCTATCAATTCATTTAACTATGGAATAATTTGTTCAATAATAAAAATGTAAACTGTAGTTTAATAGTTCAAACCCTGTTATAGGTGAGACTTGAGCTGACCCCTGTTATAATTAGACTCAAAGTTCATATATAATCAAAATATAGTTCTAAACTGTAGTCTACTAATTAAAACACCAGTATCCCACACATAACAATCACCATTTGAGTATCTAGCAAAACAAAAGCTTTCCTAATATAGAGAATGTAATAGAGGTCACATGCGGGATTGCTTCCCGGTGCTAATGTCAAACCATCTGCAAGTTCCATCATCTGACCCAGTCCCAAATCTATTTCCATCGGGAAAGAATTTTATGGCAGTAACATTTCCTTCATTGCAAGTTTTTTTTTTTAAAAAAAAAAGGGCGGTGGGGGGAATCATCGGCAACAGTATTCATAATTAATTCATATTGAAGGTTCAAAAAGCCACAAAAAAAGGCAAATGAAACACCAATTACAAGACAGAGATACAGAACTTGACATTTATTGAAGGCGGCATTGGTGAATGGTAAAGTGACTTTGAGTATCTAAATTACTTAGGCGTGAATTCGAGGAACATATGCCATAGCTTCGGAAGTGAATGCTAAGATACTAGTGAATTTGGAGCTTAATTAGAAAAAATCGCAGAGAAATTAGAGCACTTAACAAATTGGTTCTGATGGTATTCAAAGCAATAGCAGTTATAAAAGCAAAAACGAAATGAAAGAAAAACCTCGAGTTTCCTTGTGCGACAGAGCGCATCGCAAGCAACGAAAATGCAGTACCTCAGATGCAATCGTTTGGGTTTTAAACGAGTTTAGGAATCACAAGCAAACCAGACATCACAACCAATTCTGTTTCATGTGAAACCTTGAGTGCACTGTAGAGAATCAAGCGATTAAAACCCTAGACAGATTGTGTTTTGTAAAAATCAGGGTAATGGATGCATTGTTCAAAATGGTTCCTAAATAAGCAATAACTGATGGCTGAGATCATTTAGAACCAAACCACGATAATATCAATAATCAGAAACCGATAAAATGGAAGCTTGGAAGCCCGTTGGCTACTGTCAAAAGACCGTCGGATAAACAATCCCAAGTCACTGTCGTCATCTTCAGTAAAAAAACACTTCTTGCGCCATTTGTTGGCCGTTTCTTGGCTTCGTAGGCACAAACCAATGGATGGTTCAATTTTATACAGTGATATTTATAGCTGTCAGTAAAAGGTCGTTGACAAAATCCTGATTTTCTGTAGTGACACCCTCACTGCAATGAAATGTTAAATCGGTTTTCCCATCACAATTCAGAAACAAGAACCAGAAGAGAGGGGCAAAAAGTAAGAAACAAGAACCCGTAAAACCACATAAAAACCTTGGAATGAAAATCAATCAACCGAAATCCAGAAAACTTTTACCCCAGTATCAAACATACAACTCTTTTATCGGAAGCAGAGCAGTGCAACAGTTGAGAATCAAAATGAGTACAACACAGGCATATAAAATAATAAGTCAATACCAAAAATCGTAGAAGGCCAAATTTTAGGGATTACGATTTCAGAAGAAACACCTAACATAGCTAAATAAGGAATAAGGCAGGTTGTGCAGGTAATCATATCAATCGCAGATTTGTAGAAAGCTCAAGAAGGAAACACGGATTACCTTGCGAAATTGCTCTTGAACGGAATGAAGAATGCATACCAATTACCAACGCTCTGGACCGTGGAAGGGAATTTCTTTGAGCAAGGGCAACGGAATGCCCGTTAAAGGAAGCTTCAACGGCTCTTTTTTGGCGAGTTGAAAGCAACGAGGTTGATTTAAAAAGAGGCTGGGTGACAACACAGCTAATGCAGTATTAATATATATATATATATAATATTGGATTGATGTGCAAAAATGCTATACACAAGTTAGATCAGATGGGATTCAAAATTGAAATTTGAATGTTTTATGTCATTAAATTTAACATTATAAATTTATTTTATAATTCTATATTTATATACAATCATTAATCTGTATTTAAAATTCAATTTTAAACTTTATTTTCATTACATATAATATCATTATTTGATTTGATAAACAATACTTTATAATAAAATCTAGGCTTGATTTATCCTCTAAAATACAAATTCATTGCATTGCGTTAAATCCATTATCCAATTATAGTCTATCAAAACCAAAGTCCTGAATCAATTATATCAAGGGACTATTTGGTTGAAGGTAAATAAGAAAGGAAAGGGAAGTCAATTCTTTTGGATTTTAAATTTATTATTTTTAAAATAATAATAATAATTTATTTTTATAAAATAATAATATAAGTAAAAATAAAAATAATTATTAAATAATAGTTAATAATAAAATTAATTAAATAAAAAATAACTAATCATATATTAATTATTATAATAAATATAATAAATTATTTAATAATATAAAAAGTAATAACATTAATAAAATATTAATAATTTAATCATAATAATAAAATAATAATAAATATTTATAATAAAATAACTATCATGGTTACAAAAAATAATAAATAAATAATACAGTAATAAATGAAATAATAAAAATAAAATATTAATAATTAAAATAAAATAATCATGAAAATAATAACATTAGTTAATATAAAACATTTAATAACATGAAAATAATTAATAATAATAAAATAATAAATATAATAACTTTTAAAAATAATAATTAATATTATTGAAATAATATTAATAAAATATTAATAATTAATAATAAATAATTAAAATTTTATAATATTAGTAAATAAAATAAAGATAATAATTATAATAATCATTTTAATAAAATTCTAAGTGAATTATTTTTTAATATAATAATTATTAGTAAAATAAATTAGAAATACTTGATTCTTTTTTTTTTTGAACTAAACAAAGTGGATAATCATGATATTTTCATTCCTTTTACCCCTGTTTCCCATTATTGATTCATTTTTCTTTCTGTAATTGAACTAAACAATCCTAATTGTTAGTTGATTCAATTAACTATTAATTAATAATTAATTATATTTATTAATTTGATTAACTAATAATATTAGTTGTTTGAATAATAATATTTAATAAAATTAACTATTTATTATTAATTATTTATATGTAAAATAATATATAAAATTATAAATATATTTTTAATTTATGTGAGTATATTATTTTATTTTTAAAATATTTTAAATTTACATATTTTTTCTTAAATTAAAATTTGGTATAAAAGATATATTGTTATTATTATAATTTACTATTTATTAAATTATTGTGCAAAAATAAATTATAAAAATTTGTTGTGTATGTACTATATATTGTATAAATTAATCTTATTAATTTTTTACTTTTAATGTAACAAGAATTTAAATTAATTAAATAATCATTTAGCATAATTTTTAACATATTGTGATGTTTATTTTATTAATTTATATTAACTTAATTATACAAATTTACTCGATGGAAAGTTAAATGATTATTATTTATGAAAAACTATTATATTATATATATATTAAATTAGTACATTTGTAATTTGAAATATTTATTAGATTAATGGCTAAGTTTTTTTTTATGATTTAGGATTCATTTCCTCTCCATTGTATTTTAAGTGAAATAATAAAATATATAACTACACAATTTAGGGATAATTTTATCTTTTTCCATAACTTTTATGAATTAGTTGATTTAAAACATTACGTTCTCAACTTTTTTAAATTAGTTGAAGAAGGATTGATCAACTGATTAAAATAACTTTTTATTAAATACTTAAAACAATAATTTAACTTAATAATTCAATTAAAAAGCTAAAAAATTAGTTATTTACTAAACATTCTCAAAACTCAAGCTCATCCTAAATTGACTCCACTTCCCTAACTTCCGCTATATTTTGAATGGAGACACATACATAGCAAACAATTGTCTAATAATCCCAGCACCTAACATATCAATTGACATAGGAGATGTCCATTGCTTTAAATCCCCTCTTCTTCGACCCTTGATGTTGATTAGTTTCAACAAAGAAAATAAAATAAAATTAAGAGATCTAGGGAAATTAGGAAAAATAAGATAAAGGTGTTATTTATCAATTAATTGATTATATTAGTAATTTGTAGATTGAATTAATTATTTTAGATGATTTGTTCAATTGATAGTATCAATTATATCTATAAAGATATTTGTTAAAATTAACTATTTATTATTTGTTATTTATATATAAAGTGATATAAGAATATAAATACATTTTATGACTTATTTGAATATTTCTTTACTTAAATAACATTCCATAATTTAAAATATTATTTATCAGATTAAATACTCTTTTAAAAATAAGTCAAATTTCTTTAAAATGCAACTAACACATAATATTGAGATAATATTCCTTTACTGTGAACAACAGAATTCAAACAAATGGAAGCCATCATACCTTAGCCTCACTAAACCCCTGTCCACTCCTAGGAGCAAACAACACATCAGCCAGCAAGCTCAAAAGCAGTGGAAGCAAAAGATCACATGCCACCAACAGAGAAGGAATACCCAGCTTGTAGTATAACTTCAGGGGCCCTGTATCACCTGGTTTGAATTTCCTTGGAAAACTGCTTATCAGCCCACTAAGCATTCTCGAAGTTCACTTTTATGCGCCTTACATCAAGACCATCAAGATTTCTATCAGAATTTGGAGGTTCTCTCACTCTTCATAAAACCATGTCAAAAAATTCAAAAGCAGGGTGCTTAACTAGAACCATATTAAAAAAATGGTATTTAATTTTTTATCAAGTGAGGATGACAGGCTATCAATTTATTTAACTATGGAAGAACTTGATCAATCATAAAAATGTGAAATATAGTTTAATAATTTAAACCTCGTTATAAGTGAGACTTGAACTGATCCCTGTTATAATTAGACTCAAATTTCATATATCATCAAAATATAGTTTTAAACTATAGTCTACTAATTAAAACCCCAGTGTTCCTAAGATATATAAAATTTCACATAACAATCACCATTTGTGTTTCTAGCAAGACAAAAATTTTCCTAATATGGAGAATGCAATAGAGGTCACATGCTGGATTGGTGCCCAGTCCAAATGTCAAGCTATCTCCAAGTTCCATCATCTGACCCAATGCCAAATCTATTTCCATCGAGAAAGAACTTTATGGCATTAACATGTCCTTCATTGCAAGTTAAAGAAAAAAAAAATGAAAATCATCAGCAACAATATTCATAATTGGATTTATATTGCAGGTTCAAAAAGCCACGGCCAAAAAAAGAAGGCAAATGAAACACCAATTACAAGACAGAGATACATAATTTACAATTTATTGAAGGCAGCATTGATGAATGGTAAATCTAAAATACTTAGGCGTGAATTCGAGGAACATATGCCATAGCTTCGGAAGTAGATGCTGAGGTAGTAGTGAACTTGGAGTTTAATTAGAAAATATCTCAGAGAAATTAAAGCAATGAATAAATTGGTTCTGATGGTATTCAAAGCAATAAAATAAATAAAAAATAAGGAAATGGAAGAAGAACCTCGATTTTCCATGTGCGGTAGAGCGCATCACGTGCAACCAAAATGCAGAACCTCAGATGCTATCGTTTGGGTTTTGAAAGAGTTCAGAAGTCACGAGCAAACCGGACATCAAACACAATTCTGTTTCGTGCGAAACATTGAGTGCATTGTAAAGAAACAAGTGATTAAATCCCAAGACAGATTATGTTCTGTAAAAATCAGGATAATGGATGCATTGATCAAAATGGCTCCTATATGAGCAATAAGCGACGGCTGAGATCATTTAGAACCAAACCACGATAATATCAATGATCAGAAACTGATAAAATGGAAGTTTGGAAGCCCTTAGTTACAATCGAGAGACCATCGGATAAACAATCCCATTGTCACTGTCGTCATCTTCAGTAAAAAACACTTCTTGCGCTGTTTCTTGGTCGTTTCTTGGCTCGTAGGCACAAACTAATGGATGTTATAATTTTACACAGTTATATTTATAGCTGTCAGTAAAAGGTCGTTGATAAAATCTTGATTTTCTGTAGTGACACCCTCGTTGCAATGAAATGGTAAACTGGTTTTCACATCAAAATTCAGAAACAAGAACCAGAAGAGAGGGACAAAAACTAAGGAAGGTATAGCAAATACCTGTAAAACCACATAAAAACCTTAGAATGAAAATCAATCAACTGAACGAGCCATTATCTAGAATACTTTTACCTTAGTATCAAACATACAACGCTCAAAATGAAAATCCATGAGGAATGTGTATTGGAAGCAGAGCAATACGACAGTTGAGAACAAAAATGAGTACAACACAGGAATATAGAATAATAGGTCAATAGCAAAAATCCTAGAAGGCCAAATTTTAGGGATTAGGATTTCAGAAGAAAGATCTGACATAGCTAAATAAGGAATAAGGCAGGTTGTGCAGGTAACCATAGAAATTGCAGATTTGAAGAAAACTCTAGAAGAAAATATGGATTACCTTGCGAAATTGCTGTTGAACGGAATGAAGAATGCACACCAACGCTCCGGACTGGGGAAGGGAATTTTTATCGAGTAAGAGCAACGGAATGCTCATTGGAGGAAAATTCATAGGCTCTTTATTGGCGAGTTGAAACTAACGGAAGTTTGATATATAAAGAGGGTGGGTAAGAACACAGCTAATACGGTATTAACAGATATTAATTAATATTAATATTGTTATATATAATATTTTATTTGATTTACGAAAATGCTATAGGTAACTTAAAAAAAAGAATTAAAATTGAAATTTGAATCTTTTATATCCAACGAATTAAATTTTACAAATTTGCTTTACAATTCTATATTTATTTACAACTCTTAATTTATATTCTATAATAAAATCTTGACTATATTTTTTATCCTCTAAAATACAAATTCATCACATTGCATTAAATCCATTTTCCATTTATAGTATTTCAAAATTAAGGCCATATTTGATAATAAGCTAATTATATTAGTTGTTAACTAATTTAATTAATTACTAATTAATAATTAATTATATTAATTAATTTAATCAAGTGATAATGTTAAATGTTTGAATAAAGATATTTGACTACAAAAAAAAATTCTATACAAACAACAAAAGTCATCCATATAGGCCCTCAATGTTATCTATATAATTATTATAGATGATATTATCATTTGTATTGAATTATTTATATAAATATGTATATATTTTAATTTATGCAAATGACTTTTCATATCATGTATATAGGTTATATCCATATGAGCGACAAAGTTATCTACATAAAATAAAAAAAAAGTCAATACTATCCCAATGTAGAAAAACAGTCAGTCCTGTATTACATGTCATATGTATTGCTTTTGTACCATTTACCTCATTTTTGTAAAACATTTTATCGAAATCCTGCACCGTTAAAACATTTTACCAGAATGCTTAAAAAGTTTTTTTTTCAAAATTAGTATAAGTCATGGGAAGGGGGCACCTGTGACCAATACAGTCATGGACGACCCCCCCCCCGGTTACCAGATTTTTTTTTAAGAAATTAAAACTTTTTTTAAAGAAATTAACCAGACTTTTTTTAAAAAAATTAATTTGCCCATTACCAGATAATTTTTTAAAAAAAAATTAATCAGACTATTTTTTTAAATTAATTTTAGCTTATTAGATTAGTTATTTGCCCGTACCAAACTTTTTTTAAAAAAAATTAATTTTAGCTTATTAGATGAGTTATTTTCATAAAGAGAATAAATTTTGAACTTAAATTTAGCTATTTTAGTTTGAATCCATTTTTTTACTTTTTTATTTTTATTTTTAACTTTATTTAATTTATATTTGATTTAATTTTTTTACATGTTTAATGTTGCTTAAACACTAATTATTCAATGTTTCAGGATGAAATCAAATTATTAACTCTCATAATAATGTGTAGTATATAGTATAATAAAATTAGTAAATATCATAAAATCTTTAGAATAATTAAAATTTCAATGAAGAAAATTTTTTTCCTATTCTCTTATAAATTTATAAGTTAGGAGATTTAAGTTATAAAAATTATATTTTCATACAATATTTTATCATAACGCCATGTATATACATATATAAATCCTTGGGTGTTTTTTTAATCAATTATACATTCATAAAATTAGAGTGTAAAATATATTTCAAAAAGTAAAATAATAAAAAAATTAAACGAAATAATAATAATACTTTAGAAATTAATTACACTTTAAATAACTTATTATTTATTAACTCCAAAAGTTATAATTCTTTATTCAATAATAATTCACTTTAACTCTTAAATTGTATTTTACACTTAGGGTAACCAAATTATATTACAAAATATGTGATTATATACTTGAATAAAGGAAAAGAGGGCATAACTCCATTATAAAATAAGTTGCATTGAATTCAAATTTCTTGGAGGCCATGCAAAATTTTTTCTTAACATAAATAAACATTTGACCATTTAGACCATATTTCTAGATTTGTTATTTATTTAGATTTAATTGAATGTTAAGTTTAATCATTCATGTATATTTGTATAACTCAACTTAATCATTGTACATTATTATTTTATACGCTAAGTGGATATAAGCAAATTTCTAAGTAGTTCTAATCATTTCAGTGAATGCGCAGATTGATTCTTTATTAAAACTTATGTAAAAATATTTTTGTTAATTTTTTTTAATTGTGATTCATATCATTGTACTAATATTTTTTTTTCATTGTATCATATTGAGAGAAATTTTTATGCACCAATTTTTATGAATGAAATGAATTCAATAATGTGATTTGAATTAATGAAGGAGAATGAAATATATAATTGTCAAGTTGTACAATTTATCTCCAAAAGTGGATAATATGGTTAATAAAATATGAGAAAGAACTAAATATAAAATAAAAAAGTTATGAATCAATTAAATAAAAAAATTGAATAAAATATTATATTACAATAATGAAATACTCAATCGCCAAAATAATGACTCTCAGTCCCACATTGAGGGCGTCGCCTTATTTGTTGCGGTCGTTGAGCCAGGGGTTGATGCTCTTCATCTCCATTGTTTTCCTCATCATCATCCGCATGAGTCAAGCGCATTTAACCCCTAAAAGGCAGAGAGTTTAAGTCCCAAGGGGAGGATTGAAATGGTGGAATAGGATTTTCTGGTGTAAAAAACCCCTGATGTTGCTGCTCCATGGATTCGCTTGAGTACTCAGTAGTGAATACAAATAAGTTACCAAATAATGCCATTAGAGAATCAAGGACTTACTGAGCTAATTGTGATGGCGATGAGGTAAAGAACAATAACTGTGAAGCATCATAGGGGTGCTGTAGGATAATGTCATGCTGTTAGATAGGCCCGCATCTCCACTTGCGAAGAATTGCGATAATGGGGTATAAGTTGACGATTCCGCAACTCCTATATCAGCATGCATCAATGAAGGGGTGAAAGGCTTAGAGACACCTGCTTACATTGTCGATGGATAAGTATAAGACATACTTTCATCATCATCCCCTTCTTCAGGCAAAATGGAATCCTTAAAAGACATGAAGCCGTGAGCTCTTCTACCATGCCTAAGTTCAGGAATAGGTGGTCTCAGTAATTCATCAGCAGGGTAAGTAGGCTGGGCAGCAGTCATGTCTCGATGTTCTCTTAGTGCGTGTAGCATAAGGTGATATTCTCGATCCACGGTCTCCCTAAATTGACCGTACGGCTGAGAAGGAGAATCCTCGACACTAAGCTTGTGTAGTCTCTCAACTATATCAGCATGTAAAGAAGTATATTTGATACAGTTAATACATATTATATCTTAAAGAAATCATAAAGAAATACGTGAACATCATTAGTTACCACAAATCCTGGACCACCATTAGCTGGATGGATCCATCATTTGGTATGTCTCCAGTACCATATCATGTAGCTTGAGTTATGGAGAAAAGCATTTGTCTTTATTTCAATTAACAAAAGTGTCTTGCACCATACATTACAAGCATTAATGAATATCAGATGCTCCTGCCGCTAATCTTTTGATGTTTTACTCCGAGCTGTAAGGTATGATAAGAACCGAGGTCAAATGGCTTCTATGGGATTAGCTGCCTCTTTCCAAACTATCGGAGCACACGGTTTGCATGGTATCATTCCACAATGTGAAAGCAAATGACGGGGACTGATGCTAGCCATATGTCAAGCGAGGTTAAGCAATACCCTGATATAAGCTGTTGTACACTGGGAATATCATAAAGGCACTAAATAATCTGAATTACAAAGAAGTACAATATAAATAAGCATATCACTAGATCTAAGCCTAGCACAATTAGACATAATAAAGCAATGCTTCCAACCTCATCGGCCTTCATCTGATCAAGCAACACTCTGTATTGGCGTAGAGCCATCAATGGCAGTCGAAGAGGTAGGCCAATGTTCTTCCACCTGTGAGAAATATATATTGTGGATTAATTGTTCAAATATTTTGAACTGTTGTAATAGATGCAATGTGAAAATTATGTATGATCCACACTTAAAGCCTAATGATGGAAGCAAGGGGTAGATGTCTAGTCGAGGATCGGGATACGGTGATCTTGCTGGTGCTAAAATAAGGAATCGATCCCACTCTCATAAATGCAATAAGTGCAAACATCTACCAATATTAATCTCATCGCATTTTGTGGCATTACACAACTATTTATACAAGCATGTCAGGACTGCCGATCCCCAACTATACTGACCTGCATCTACAAAATTTTCTAGTAATAGCAGATACATCAATAACACTCTGTGACCTGAAGTGTCGGGCATAAAGCAATTGTCAATGAATCGCAAGATGTAGGCACGTGCAAAGCATTACGTTTGTTCATCATCAGCATCATCTGATAAGTATCCAAAGTTACCTGCTAACCAAGTGATGCTCAGCTATTGGCCTTACAAACATTCATCAAGCAGTCTCACCCCAAGTAAATATTCGCACACCCTTGGCCAGTCAAGTCCAGTTGTACCAGATACGGGGATACCTTCACAAGACAAACCTAACTAGATGGAGACATCCTGTAACGTAATGGTGCACTCTCCGGTGGTGGTGTGGAAAATGTGTGTCTCGGGATGCCATCGTTCAACAAAGGCAGATACCGTAGCTGCATTGAAATTAAAGTGTCCAAGCCAGCTAGTGCCATAGAAGCCTACCTGTTACAAATAAGGCACAATTACAATTGGTGAATCAAATAGTCGGCTCCTATGTGCAACGCGTCATAACTTCAGGATTCTCTCTTCTTTTTGCCATCAATAAAGAAAATAGTTAAGATGTTTACAATTAAGCAATTTCTATTAATGGAATGGAATTACCTGGCCTTGCCACATAACCTGTGAAATATGTATGGACTGCAAGTATAATAGAGACTCATCATCAGGCCCAAGGGTCACAACACACCATTGATTGGCCATTACAGTCGAGAGCTATGAACTGTATTGAACTACATGAATTCAATCAATTGCAAAACCTTAAATTTATGCAAATCTTCCATAATGAAGCAAGCAAAAATTTAACTTGATACAATAAAATTAGCATAATATACTATTTAGATACAACATGTTATCTAACTGTTATTAATATGTCAACAAATTAAGCATAGTTGGCCGCAGTGTATAGTGGTAATTTAGAGGAAAGGCTTTCCGTTACAATTTTTAGGGTTAGGGGTATCACCTAACATTTCGTTGGATAAACAGACAAGTTATGTAATTGTGCTCAGTTTGCCAGCATAACCCACACCTTTGAGGTTCTGATGGACTTTCCCTTTAATCCATTTTATTTCTTATATGTGTGGAATGAGGACGACCACCAGGATGCATTTGCACAGGATCTAATATAAGTATTGGTCCATTCAATGGTGGCCAGTGCTCCATACTGCTGATTGGTCGAAACTTATAATTATAAGGCTTCAACATTATCTCTAGTCAAAATACAGGATTAACAAATTGTAGTGGATCCAACACGACCTTCGCACATGCTACAAACATATATTGGCAGGGTCAATGCTCTACTTGGAATTCTCCATAATCATATGTACGCTGGGCATGTTCGACTAAACTATTTCCATGTCAGGTCATACAGCTCTTCCACCTCGAAAGTTGATCCTAGGTGATCAAAATGACAAACGTGACAGGCTGATACTTTCCGAGTGCACTCTTGAATCTTTTTTCGCATGTCTTTGCTAAACACCTCTCCTGCCTGTAACTGTGCTGTGATGGTCTTCACTCTATTGACAAAGTGTGCATTTATTTGATACAACGTAGGTTTAACTAACCCAGTAATTGGTAAAAATTTAACTTATTTGAATACACTATTGATACACTCGGCTAGATTAGCTGTCATGTGCCCTCATCGTCGCCCTCCCTCATCATAAGCACGATTCTATTAATTTTTTGGAATATTGTTAATCCAATCAACAACTCTTAGCTACAATTGGTACAGTTCATCCAATTTGGAATCTACAATATGTCGCTCATATTGATAACATGTATCAGATATTGTTGTCATTGAGTAAATAATAATCACATAGGTAATGACAATTAGGGATATTAGTGTAAATAATGCGCACTAATGCTAATGAACATCTTCTTCAGCCACGTCGTTCTAAAAGTTGAGTTAAGATTGCTGACGATGTGTCGAAGGCAAAACATATGATAACCATAAAGGGCTGCCACCCTACGCATTGGTTTGCGACGGCAGCTAGTATTTCAAGATGCCTATTTGATATTAAGCAAATATTCTGTTTGTCTTTAACAACACGCCGTGAAACATTTGATAAGAACCAAGCTCATGTCTTGTAGGTCTCTCCCTCCACCACAGTAAATGCAAAAGGGATAACCTTCCTATCGCCATCTTAAGCAAGACCCATTAATACTTTTCGTAGAAAAAGGTGTCGTTTACTTGGACTATCAATTTCAAATTGGTGAACGACTCAATGCATGACTTGAAAGTCTAAAACACCTAATGGAACAATGCAACCGGCTCATCTCCGAAACTACTTAATGGTATTCCCTGGTAACAAGCTCATAGTAAGAACTAGGATTAAAGTAACGCACTGCTGCCAACCACCTTAGTAATATAGAATACGACTTCTCCTAATTCCTAAATGCAAGAGCAATGGCTCGTTGTTTGCCCTTCCACGCCTTCCTATAAGATACTGAATATCTAAAAATATTGTGGATCTGCTCAATGACTTCTCGGATGGACACACTTGGGTTTTTGGTCACCATGGCCACAATGTAGGATGAAATGACATCTATGTCTAATTTGGGATGATATCAGAAAAGAAAGGCAGATACACATGTGTGAGGCCCATTGTATTTTGATATCTGCCAGTGATTCTCTCTCAGCTTATGGCATGCTCTAACCTTCCAGTTGCACTATATACCACAGTGAAGGTACCGATATTCTTCATACTTAGCCGAGGAGTAGTGCATGCAAAATATGTGGTGAGTCTGAACTGAGTATATCTTCATTGCGTGGCAAAATGCCTTCTAGTTCATATATTGCAAACCCACATATAGCTCCTGATTATCATTTAAATTTATGTCGTCCCCCATTTCAGGGTAATCATGACTAACAGCAACTTCTATATTCAGTTGTAAAAAAAAGCAGCAGCCGATTCTATGTACCGGCTTTCGGTTGTTGTTAGGAATGTATTGGTAACGTCATCTCTATCATCATTGTCATTGTTACCATCATTACCACCACCAAATCCTTCAGGAATGTTGTCATGTGCATCTTCATCTTCAAAATCATCCATGATATCCTCTATTTCCTTCCAAGGAGGAGGGGGAGTGAGATAAGTCATAGTTGTGCTGAGAAAAATATGGCTCTGGAGCGTAATCAACAATAGAACTATAAAATTGCTGACCATAGTCAATTTGCCTGTTCATTGGTTCTATGCTTACTAGATATGGGTTGGAACATGAGGGCCCTTCATTAGCTTCGTTAAGTTGGCTAGTGGACAGTAGCATATATGCAGCACTTGCATCAACTAGTTAACTTGCTATGTTCAAATCAAATCCCACTGTTGAGATATGTGCATACACTTCTGGACATGACAGTAGAGTAGGAAATCTCGCATTCACTTTCCACATCCTTTGAATGTCATCGTCATCTTTCAAGTCACATGCCTTATACCATGTCGAATTCAGCGAGAGCGGATGTCTATGTATCAACTTAGTTACAACTTAATTTTCATTAAGTTGTAACTTTCACCCAACTATGTTTTTTAGCGCGTCCAGGATTATGTTTGATTTGATTCTTATTACTTTGATCCTGTGGCACCTGAACATATCGCCTTAATCCGATTCATAAATTTCTTCATTCACATAAATACAAACATTTTCATCCTTGGAACTTATTCTAATTCCTATCGTAGTCAAGTTCAAGAGTCATCTCTAGAGATAAATTTAATAATTATTTAAATATGTATCATAATTACAAAAATAACTACAATTAACTATTACTGCATAATTACTCGTAATACACTTGGAAATTATTTTACATGTCAATCCTATCTATTTACCTACACATATATTACTTCTATATACTTAAATTTTGTAGTTCAATATTTGATTAACTTTCTAAAATATTACATTCAGACACATGTGTGGATTTAAGAACCCCCGAAGACCTTTGAATCTCTCCACTTTCATAAGTTTTTTATGCAGCAGAAAATTTAATTATTTTTAAGTTTTAGGAAGAGATAATCTTAAACATACTTGATTATAAATAATTATGAATTTTTAGTTTGTATTTTTCTATTTTGCGTGAGTAATAGTAATAATAATTTATTATTATAAAATATTCATATAAGCACAAAGAACACGCCTAACAAAAATAGCTTACAATAAAAGTGATTACATCAAAGCAAATAATCAAGTGATAAGTATTAGAATTAATACAATAAATTAATTAATAACTTATTACTTTAGAAATTTTATTTATAAAGCTAAATATTTGACCATTATAAAAGGCTTAATAAATATTCATAATAGAATTCTAACTATCGTTGTTACAAAAGATAACATAATTATTATTTAAACAAAATTTAAATAATAATAGTATAAAATTATTAGCAAATAAATTTGATAATTAAATTAATAATGTTAGTAAATATACAATGTTCAATAAAATAAAAAAACTTATTTCTATTAATAAAAAACTTATAAAAAATATTATTATTATAAAATCAATAAAAAAATACAATTAGTAATAATTAGATCAAAAATTTCTTCATTTTTAGTGATTATTATAATATAGTTAATTAATATTTAAATACTAAAAGAATAGTAATTATATCTTAATAATACTATTAACATTTACCTAATAGATAGATAATACATCTAAATATTATTTGATATTAAATATATATTAAATATTACAAAAATATTTTATCATATTAATAACTTTATATTTATTTGAATATTTATTATTTTTAATTTTATAGTATTATCAATTGGTTAATGTTTATTAAAATTAATAATTTATTTACAATTATTATGGTTCGTTATTTTTAATGTTTAGTTTAAAATATTATTTAAACAACATTATGTATACTATAATATTTTTCAATGCCAATAGGTCAATGATAATATTACACACTTTCAATGTTTGGCTTAATAATAATATAATTAAAAAGAATAAATAAAAATCCTAAAATATTACAGAAGGTATAAAACCTTAATAAATATATTCATTAATTCATACTTACTTTGACACATAACATTAAAATATTAATATCATATAAATATTATTATAAATTAAATAAATTAATTTAATTTAAATATTAATGACATAATAGTGATTAATATTAAACAATTGTAAAAATTATACAATTGCTAAATAAAATAAAATTATTAAGACACGTAATATAGTAACTACTACAATAACAATTATAAGTTAAACTTTATTTATACTATTTTAATTTATTTAGATATAAAAGTTAATTTTGTTATGAATAAAAATTTACAATCTACTCAAATATCATAATAATAAAAAATTTTAAATAATATAAGCATATTAAAACAATAATTCCTTTAGCATTTTTTGTCTTACAATATTATTTAAATGTCAATAAGTGAAGGTTAATATTGTATACTTTTAATATTTTCTTCCTTACTTTTAGCCTAAACCCTACATTATTTCAATTATTTCTAGATTATCTTAACTTATCTATGTAATATTTGTCTTAATTATATAATTTTTTTATTCTTAATCAAAATAATTTTATAAAAGTTAATTTTATTATAAATAAAAATTAACAATATACTCAGATATAATAATAATAAAAATTTAAACAAGATAAGCATATTAAAACAACAACTCCTTCAGCATTTTTTGTTTTATAATATTATTTTAACAGTCAATAAGTTAAGTATAATATTATATATTTTTAGTATTTTATTCCTTATTTTTAGACGAGCACCTATATTATATCACTTACTTCTATATTACCTCGACTTATCTATGCAATATTTATCTTAATTATATAATTATTTATTCTTAATCTTAATCAAAATAAAATTACATATATTTCAATATCAATTCTTGATTAAATTAAGATTTATGATTTGCAAAAATATTTTAAAAATCTCAAAGTATAACATTCTACCTCTAACTAATATTTCTTAACAATAATTTATTATTAATAAATCTTACTATTTTTTCAAAAATCTATAAGTATTTGAGTTTTTTATTTTTTATTTTAATAATACCCAACTCACAAGCATAATAATTAAAATCATAATGATTCCCACAAGATGCATAATCTAGTCAAACTAGCAGCATAATAATATACTCAGATATCAAAATAATAATAAAATTTAAATAATATAAGTATATTAAAATAGTACACACAAGCATAATAATAAAAGAAAATTAAAACAATATAAATACCATAACATGTTGTTCACGTTAATTAATTGAAATATAGTCATAAAATACATAATCAAATGAAATAATAACAACCTAGTTACAATGTCTACTAATAATGCTAATTATAATGAGGGAATATTTGTAAAAAATATTATACTAAGCATATATTATACTTTCATATGACCTGAAAATATTAAATAATATTTAAACTAACAGATTTTATTTTCCTAAATAATCTTACTTGTATAACGAACTCTCCAAATAATGTGACTTTGCTGTGAGTTGCTAATGGAAAAGAGTTATTACTAGGGAGAAGGTGTTTTACAAGAGTACTGCTTGAGAGGAAGATTTTTTACTGTATGAGGGTGTGAATGTCTGCTGGAGAGGGGGTTTTTGTAAGGAGCGCACATGGTCACGGAAGAACAGTGGTTGACACGTGGCAGTGAGGGATGCTTGGCCGGTCACAGAGGAACATGTCCCGTGACACGTGGCAGCTTGGGGGTAGCTCGAGTGAGGCTTCGAACACGCAGCATGCGGGGGTGTTTTGGCGGGTCACTGGAATGGGCTAAGCATGATCAAGCTTTGATCATGCAGCCTGACGCAACGTGATTAGGCCACCCAACATGATCAGGCCTGATCACGTTGCGTCAGATTACATGATCAAAGCCTGATCATGCCCAGCTCATCACCGTGATCAGTAAATTTTTTTTAAAAAAATTATTTTAAACATTTTGGTAATATATTTTTGTAGCCTAGGGTATCAGTCATTTCTTTTCCAAAAAGTAACATAACGATAGAAAACCCTCATATGTGTAGATACATTATTAATGTAAAAAATAATAATAATTCAATCCACCCTAAAAAAAATTTAAAAATTTTATTTTCTATTAATTTTTTAACATATTTATATCTAATTTAAATAATTTATTTGTAAATGAATGGTAAAAAAAATTCAATACATAATAAAATATCTTTTATAATTATTAATAATTATTTAGAAATATCATAATATCAATTTCAAAAATAAATAAAATAAAAATTAACTCTTAATAATATATAATAAAAAAAATTTACATTCATACATAATAATATAAAGTATTAGATAAAAAGTATATGTACGATATATATATATATATATATATATATATATATATATATATATCTATTATTATACATATTTTAGTATTTTAAATTCTTAAATTATAAAAAATTATAAATTTTTTAATTTTTATTAATTTCATTGTGAAATTATGGTATCATTGTTTCTCAAATACTTTCATTCTTGTATAATATGATGAATTAATTACCATTATATGACTTACTTATAATATTAAACTATTATGTATTTTATTATTCATTACTACTTATATTTTTAGTACTTTAAATTATTACTTAAATTATAAAATATTTCACGTCATAAAATTTTTTTTGTATTCATTATTATAATTATAAAAATTAGATGTTACCATGTTTTAATTACTTTCATTTTTATATAATTTAACAATTTAATGAAAACAATATGATGTATTTCTAATATTAAATTATTATATATTTTATTTTTATTTTTATTTAATTATATACCTTTAGAAAGTGTTGAATACTTGTTATTCAGTAATTTTTTTATAAGGATTTAATTAAGTGATTTTATAAATGTTCAAATTATTTATTTTTTTAGTATTTTAAATGATTGCTTAAATTACTAAATATTTCACATCATTAGAAATTTTATATTTTTATTCATTTAATTATCAAAATTTATATTTATTCATATTTTATATACTTTTTTTAATATAATTTAATAATGTAATTAAATTAATTATCAAAATTATTATAGATTTTATTGTTCTATTTTCTATCAAATTCACTAGATATTTAATAAAATAAAATTTTCACAAAATATTAATTTTATTACAATAAAGTGTTAAAATAAATTTATATTTAAGTATCATATCAATATTATCAAATGTTTAAAGCAATAATCATATTAAACTATATAAAATAATTGTTTTTTCAAACTAAATATCATATTCAAATATGCAAAATAATAATTCATACTCATTATATATTTAACATAATAAATATACACACCATTATATAAAATAACAATTATATCAAACTAATCAATAAAATAAAAATTTATTTTCATATATTATATAAATAATATTAAAAATTTTAGTGTATGAATTTTTTTAACATACTTCAATTAAATAGTAAAACAATAATTAAGAATTTCAATTAACAATGCACCAATATAATCTGATTATATAACAAAATAAATACAAGAATTAATGAATAAATATAAGAGGATGATAAAAATATAAAAAGAAAAGAAAAGAACATACTTGAATTTCAAGGAAAAGGAAAAGCTCCACCTGTGCATGCAAGAAATGGAAGAAATGATTCATAGGTGAGAATTTATAAGTAAACTATATACAAATAATAAAAAATCATCTTTATAAGTACTCTCAATCATTTCAATTTATCCAAAATGAAGGGCATATGTATTTTTTTTACCCTTTAAGCTATCAAGACAACAAAAAGTTGTCTATATTATCTTTGTAAATTTAATTGCCAAATTTTTGCCACCCTCGAAAATTTGAATTCTATACAGATGATAAAAATATTTTTTATATTAAAAAAATTATACAGACGATCATCATGGTATATTATTATATAGGTATTGTCTATATATTACACATTTATTATAATGTTCAGCAAAATTAACTATTTATTATTCACTATTTTTATGTAAAATGACATAAAAATATGAATATATTTTATAATTTATTTAAGTATATTATTTTATTTTAATAATTTTTTAAATTTTATATATTTTTTAATTTAAATTTGTTATAATAGATATATTAGTATAATTTATTATTTATTAAATTATTCTAAAAAATGAATTATTAAAATTTATTGTGTATGTGTGTATTATATATGTGCATAAATTAATTCTATTAATTTTTTATTTTAATTTGAATAGAATTTAAATTCATTAAATAATCATTTAACATAATTTTAAATATATTATAATATTTATTTTATTAATTAATATTAATTTAATTATATAAGTTTAATTAATGAAAAATTAAATAATTATTTATTATTTATAAAGAACTATTACATTAAAAATATATTAAATTAATACATGTATAATTTAAATGCTTGGTAGCTTAACAATTAAGCTCTTTCTTATATATTCTAAGATTTAGGATTTAATTTTTCTCTTTAGTATTTTAAAAAATAATAAAAATATATAATTATGCAATTTAAGGATAATTTTAATTTTTTATATAACTCTTATAAATCAATTAATTTAAAATGTTGAGTTTTCTAATTCTTTTTGAATTAGCTGATTGGGATTGGGACCAATTAACTTATCAAAATAATTATTTATTAAAATATTTAAAATAATTATTTAATTTGATCAATTAATTAAAAGTTAATGAATTAATTTTTTGTTAAATATCCTACAAATTATCCCAAATTGAATCCAGCTCCCTAACTTTCATTATATTTTGAATGGAGACGCCTACAAAACAAACTATTGATCAATAATCGCAGCGCCTAACTTATCAATTCTCGTGGGAGATGTCCGCTGCATACAAATCACCTCTTCTTTGACCGTTGATGTTGAAAAGAAATAAAATCTATTAATTTAAAGGAATTAGGAGAGAGAGAGAAATTCGAGAAATTAAGGGAGAAAAGACATTACATGCAATAGAGAAAACGAAGGAGATAAAAATTGGAAAAGATATTTGAGGTGGGGCCCACTGCAATTTTTATCCCTCCATATGGCGAGAGAAATCCTAATAGAAAATGCGGTAATGACTTCAGAAGTCAGATTCCTCTTTCTTACCTGCTTTAGATTTGCCTGTACAGCATTAAAGATTTCATATTTTAAAACGAGGGAAATTTTAAGGTGATTTAAAATTTTTAAATTTTAAGTAGTGTAGTATAATTTCATAGATGAAATTGTATCATATTATTTAAGATTTAAATTTCTTAAAGTATCATAGTCTTCCCCATAAGATGAATATGTAATTTACATAGATTTCATCTTATTTTGTTTTAAATAGTATAGTTAATAATGAGAATTTTCAATGATTAGTGTTAAAAAGGTATTGGTAACAAATTTGGCATTAAATTTTTGAGAAAATTTTCAATGATGGGGATGATGCAAAAATGATATGTTGACATAAATCATGATAAAAAAGTAGAAAAATTATAAAAATATAAATAATTTAAGACTTTTAACCTATGAGAAAGAATGTGAGAAACAAATCTTTAAAAGAATTACAAAGATAATATAAATGATACAATGGGTCAACTTAAATATGGAGTGGGCAATATTAAAATTATTGGTTTGGCTCTATTTTACATCATTCAAAATTAAATTAGCTACAAATGAATATATTATATAAAAATGGCCAAAAAAATATATTATATAATTATTTAATATTTATTAATTTATATTAGACTTTATACTTTATTAATAATAAGACAATTTATACCTTTTGAAGATTGTTTAAGAAAATAGGATGTTATTTCTAAATTTTATATTTTTATTTAAAATAAACTATAATTACTATTATATATTTTTTGTATTTTTTAAAATATTAAATAAAATTTTATTACCTAATTTTTCATTTTAAAACTATTATTATATAATATATATAATATTTTTAGAGATATTTTAGAGGAAATATTTTTACCTTATTATAGTTTAATAATGGATTAAGGGTGTTATTATCATTTTACTCAAATAAATTTTCTTTCTCCTCATTTTTCTACTGAATCAAACAAGAGAAAATAATTTCTCTCTTATTTTCTTTTTTTTTTTATTTTCTTGTTAACCAAACACAATGAAAAAAATTATATTCTCCCTCATTTTTTTTCTCCTTTTATTTTTTTCTCCTCATTTTCTTTTCATCCTTATTTCTTCCCCATCCACACAAAGCCTCAGGGAATTTAGAAAAAATAAGGTAAAAACCTTACTTAATAACTAACTAATTATATTAGTAGTCAGAAAATTGAATTAATTATCTTAAATAATTTGACTAGTTGATAACAATTATTTATATAAATATGTTTCATAAATTTAACTATTTATTATTGATTATTTATATATAAAATGACATATAAGAATATGAGTATATTTTATGACTTATTTGAATATATTTTTATTTGAATAATATTTCATATATTAAAATATTATTTATTAGGTTAAATGCTTTTTCAAAAATAAATGAAATATCTTTGAAATGCAATTAATAAGTAATATTGAAATAATATTCTTTAACTTTTTTTTTCATATATTACTAGTAAGTTACATATAACATTATCTTATAGTTTGATAATTTCAATTAGTTATTTATGTATTTATTTATATATAAAGATAAATCTTATAAATAAACATAATATGAAACATTAAAACTATTATAATGTATATATAAAAGAAGACTTAAATGAAACTACTTTTTCTTAATGAAATTTTTTATTTTTACATATGTTTAATTTTGTAATATGTACATTTCTAATCCCATCTTGATTAAAAAGAAATAATTGTGAGATAAACCATACGGACAGTGCATCATATTATATGTGTTAAGCTAAAAAATTCATTAATTTTCAACACTATTATTATTATATTAATAATATTATTATTTAATATTAAAAATATGAACAAGTATTCTTATTCTTATAGGAAATGAATAAATGGTAAATAGTAAAACAAATGAATAAAAAAATATTTTATTAAATATAAGTAAAAGTTTTTTTTTAACATAAAATGGGACTCCATTGTTTTTTAACTCTCTAATGCTTTCAAATTGACGGATTAAAGATGAATCTGCTAATTTAGAAGATTATTTTTCAAACATTAAAATTAGCTAAAAACCAACTAAATCTCTGTTTGTCAAATTCTACCAGAGTTTGCGATAGAATTAGAGCATTTTTTTCCCTCAGACATGGGTCACATGCCTTGCACGTGATCCAAGTGGCAATATGGGCTCCACATTTTTCCTCCTCTCTATATCAGATCAGAGTCATCAAACAACAACTTGCTATACAAGTATAAATATCCAAAACATACAGCCGTTGAGGAGTTGGATCCCATTTTGGTGTTCGGAGATTCAAAAATAAATAATGGGTTTAAGGATGCCAAAATGGTTACGGGATCAACGGTGTATATGTGTTAGTTTGAATGAAAATATAAATGCATATATCTACTTTAAATGAATTGAAATAAGCCCATTTTTTAATAAAATTATTTGTAATTATATTTATGGTTAAATTAATTTTTCCATCCTTATAATTTACTATTCGTATTTTTTTTCTTTGTAATTCGGCAATAGAGTTAAAGTCCTTTATAATGAACTTTCTGCCGTGACCAATTAAAAAACTTACGTTTGTAATTGTTTAATTAGACGTACATTTATCAATTTATACATTTAAATCGTAATATGAAAATTAAAAAAGTACACTCTCAATCACAAAATCATTAAGAAAATGAGGATTCATCATTTCAATTTCAATGATTTTGATTTTATCGAATCAATCTGTTAACCCCAAGAAATGAACTTTCATGACATTGTTATGTTATGTACAATTTCATAATCCCCGAATTTTTTAATCATGTCGGATAATCGACAAAGCAAATGCTTGCATTGATAATTTACTTATAACATTTCAGTTACAAGATTTTCAGAGTAAAGAGAAAAAAAAATTCAATGCTATGATTAGACAATTTTAAGTACCATTTATCAATTTGACTAATCCCTTGTTTGATATGATCAAATTTGACATGATCAAAAATAAGATTTCGCTTCATTTTTAAATGAATTTCATTTTAATATAGTGTTTGAGTTTAAATAAAAAAGAATTTCATTTCACTTCATTTCATTTTATTTGCAATTCACATTTTAATTACAATTTTATCATTATAAAATTCATCCAATTTTGTGATAATTTCACTAAAATTCATTTTATTTAACTTAAAAAATATATTATATAAATAATTTACCCTTTCTCTAATATTGTATTTACTTTGATACCATGAAAATTTACTTTTTAATTAATTTTTATATATTTTTAATATATTACAAATATAATAATTTATTTATAAATAAATTAAAATCATTATTTTTAATAAAATTACCAAACAATAAAATTCATTTGTAAATAAATTGAAATAATTTTTATTAAAATGAAATGAAATTAATTCTAGAAAAAGTGTATTCCAAACAAACCCTAACCCTTCGTTTGGCATGTAATTTTTCTAGAATTGATTTTATTTCATTTCAATTGAAATGATTTCAATTCATTTACAAATGAATTCTATTGTTTGAATACTTTATTAAAAATAATGATTTCAATTCATTTGTAAATTAATTATTTTGTTTGAAATGTATTAAAAAATATATGAAATTTAATTAAAAAGTAGATTTTGATAATATTATAATAAATATAATGTTAGAAAGAGGGTAAAAATTTTATATAAAATATTTTTTTATCAAATGAAATGATTCTAGTGAAATCCTTACTAAATTGAATAGAATTTATAATGGCATAAATATAATTAAAATAAAAATTGTAAATGAAATGAAATAAAATGATATCCTTTTATATTTAAAGCCAAACACCATTTTTTAAAAGAATTCATTTAAAAATGAAATGAAATCTTGTTTTTGATGTTCCCAAACAAGGGGTAACATCCAACATTATAATTGTTAATGAATAAATTAAGTGTGCATAATTATAAATCTAAAAAAACATTTTTTTCAATTGCTTGTTATTGATGAAATTAAGCCAGAATTTTCCATCAGCTACTATGTGTCGCCTAATTTTCTACCATCGATTATGATGTTGCCTTCTTTTTTTTTATTATTATTTCTCACTCTGTCTTTGGCATTAATTTCTTTAATGATCAATGAAACCCAGTAAAAGTTGCATGTTCATAAGGACTGAGATCGTGTGTGTGTGCGCGCGATATATATATATATATATTAAGTTAGAATTTTTACATCCCAAATTCGAATCACATAAATACATTTACAGCACCCCACATGCAGAACAACAAATATCAACACACTTCAAACACAAGACAATATGAATATCTATGGTATTAATCATAAAGACTTACAAAAGAACAAAGATTATAAAAAAAGAAAAGAATTCTTCGTGTAATCCAGTGGTGTGGATTTCGAATGCTATTTTCCTGCACTTTGATTACTGAATAAGAGAGAGACTTTACTTTATAAACACAGAAGAAAGTTTATACATCGAATTTTTAAGGTGCGTCCACTGACAAAATCTCAAGTTCAGCCCACCACAATGGAGAGAGTCTCGGCACTGCTTGTTCCGGTGATATATTAATTACTTCCCTCAATTTCGAAGTTACATCCCTCATGGTTGGTCTTGACCTTGGGTCGGATTGGATGCAGTCTTGGATCACCTCACATAAGACTTCAAGTTCATTGTTATTAAAAGACACCAAGGTAGGATCGATCAAAGAGCTCATTTTTCCCTTGTCCTTTAAGTACTCAGCAGCCTAGGAAGTTGTTCAGCATTTTATTTGTTAGTAGCAAGGAAGAAGATTCTGAAAGGACATGAAAACAAAAGAAATTAGGAGAGGCCGGAAGGCCGGTGTATTTGTGAGAAACTCACCCAGTCCACACTGTGGCCATGTTCTTTAGAGTAAGAATGTCTCGCAGAAATAATTTCAAGTAATAAAATTCCAAAGCTGTGGACATTTGTTTCAGGGTCAACATTGGGTGGAAGTTCAGAATGCTTTGATGATTCATCTCCAGTTGACCTGGAAGATGAAAATTTCTTTCCAAAAGGGACCTCTGTAACCTGAGAGGGAACAATAGAGTGAAGGATTATGTTACTTGATAGCCAAGGTAAAATGAAAGCACCTAATAAGAATAAAACTACAAAACAAAATTGAATACTTTGGCTGCAAAATCATCTGTTAAATAGATATAACGCGTTGAAAGGTCGGACAGAGCTACTGGTGGATTCAGATCATGATGCATGTATTGAAGGCAATAAGCCGTCCCCATAACAATCCTCATCCTCACAGTCCAGTCAAGATGTTCAGCTTCCTTAACTGAAAGATTAAAAGTATGAATAAGTTAGCTCTGCAATGCGATTATGAAAGAGCATAATATTCGACTTTAGTTCATTGTTTGCAAGGTATCTTGACTAAAACAAGGAGTGTTACCATGAAGATGCTCATATAGGGTCCCATTTGGAGCATACTCAAACACCATCGTCCTAGTGAATGGCTCTTGTTCCTCACAGTAGCCAATGAGACTAGTAAAATTCTTGTGGTTTATGCGTGACAACATATCAATCTGCAGCATTTGTAAACAAATTTAGACCTTGATATTTGGGAGTCTCAAATTCAATCTCCTTTTTTGAAAAATAAATTTGAAGAAATGCACCTTTCTCCTATAGGTCCTCTCCATGCTCCTTGACCATTGGTTTGAGGAAGTAATTAGAGTTGAAACAACACCAATCTCAACTCCACTGGAGAGTGTTCCCTTGTATATAGTGCAGGTATCCAAATTACTGACAATATTGCTGAAATCCTCACAGGCTGTTTCCAGCTCTTCTCGATTCAACTTGGGGACCCCTGGATAAAGACATGACGTGGTTGTCAATGCAATAAGTTAACAGTAATAATTCTAATACAAGGGTGGGGAATACCCATTAACATTAATTGAAAGGCGTTGGTTCTAGTACTAAATTGTAGAGTTAAGAAACAACTGAGTTTATGGTAGATCATCCAAATAGCATGATACAGAACGGCAAATTTTATTCTTTACATTAGGTTGATCATAGAGAATCAAAGGAAAGATATTCCGAGCAAGTTGCATAGAAAAAATTGTTTGTCTGAATTGTAGAGCAAATACTCACACCAGGATGTCAGTAAAAATTTCCAACAAGTGTGATATAAGAAATAATAGCTCGAGTTATTTTTCAAGCAATCTAAGTGGAGACTGTAGCTCAATGTAAATTACTGTTACTTATATCAACAAATCCGGACTTACCAGTTATAAATGCTTTCTGCAACTGCCCACTTATTCCTGTTTTAAAGGGACGTATTGCTTTTGCTCCTTTTCTTCGCCAAAGAAAGAACAAGAACGGAAGAATAATGACTATGATAGCTACGACTGCAATAATAATTATATACCCCCCAAACTTTCCTGAAGCACGAGTAGCTGAGGATTGTGGATCATTTCCCTTTCCAGAAGAAGCATCAGAAGACTGGCCTTGCTTTGAAGTATCATGTGAAGGATTGGGCGCTGGTGCAGGTGACAGATTTTGCTTCTTTTTGTCATTTGGCACAGCTGAGAAAGATCCACTACTCAGGGTAGTTGGAAGAGAAATGATCTGAATGGGAGGCCCTCCAATAATGGGTGCAGCTGCAAGGTTACTGGACTGGTCAAGTAACCTACGACCTGCAGAATTGACAAGATTTGGTTCATATTGGAGGATCCCTGTCTCAGCGGAACCTACATAATACAGGGAATGTTTTTCAGCCAGCCAACAGGGAGTTATACTTCAATAGCACAATGAGACAAAGTACAGTAGAAAATCTTCCACTTACTAGGTAGATTGTCACAGCGATTCCCTTCATAACCAAGAGGGGATGCCTTTCCTAGCTTGAACCTTGAAGGAAAAGTAGACAAATTTAAGCTCTATTTGTTTTGATGGAAAATATCTTTTAAACATACATAGTTATAAATCAGTAAGATGGTGGAAAATATTTTATATATTCATTATTAAATATAGAAACTTTGGTGAAACAACTTCCTCTTTTTTGAATAGGAAGTGTTTTCTTCCATTATCATGACTTAGGAATCAATTTTCACTTTTTTAAGAACAAAGTATACAGGCAATATATCACTCCATTTATATAGAAGCAAATGAAATTTCCCTACAAAAAATGTCTTGCCAAAAAAACAAACAGAGAGGGAGCCTTAGAGACTAAACAGTACATATGTAAACACGTTTTTTAGATGAATATTAAATAAAATAAATACACTTACAGTGGCACCACCAAAGAGCTAAGGTATTTCATCAATGCTTCTTTAAATGGAATAATTAATGAATTCGCCTTGTTCCATAGCTTGTAGTTACTCTCCCACAAACTGACCATGTCATGCATAGACAGATTAGAAAAAAAGAAAACTCACAACTATACACATGCTTAGTTGACCATAAAAATGCAACAAATTCAGAGTAGGTATACTGTCATCTTTTTATTTTATTTTAAAAACAGAGAGGAATAAAACTTGGCTCATGCATAAAAGGGGAAAACAAACAAATTAGAAGTTTAATTAGATTGGATACTTTTCTCTATGAAAGCATTGAACATTAACTTTACATAAGCCACAATTATCTAGTTTAATGATGACAATATATGAAAGCTCTAATGGATAAACTAAGCACATCCCAGACCCTGAAGGTCTTTCATCCAGTAGTTTACATAGACAAGCTATGAAAAAGCAAAAGTGTTCCATATTTGATTTATACATGCAAGGACAGGCCCAAATTAAACAATATAGCGCATAGAGGATACAAGGTAATTACACCTGATGGTTTCTGTAAAAACTAGAAAATTTATCACATAAGTGAACTGCCTCTATATGTAAGCAAATCTAGAGGAAAGGAGGCAACCGATGGAAATATAAAGGATGCTAGGCCAGGAAAAAGTAGAGATATACTTACCAATATCCAAACTTTCTATTCAAGCAGCTAATGTCAGTTCTCATGGCCGATGATTGATTCTCAACAAATATTGATTTAGAGAGCAATCTGAGCTTTACAAGCACATCATAAACACTGCCTTCAATTTTATTGTCACAAAGCAACCTAGGGTAAAGTAAGATTTTATTGAAAGTAGCCAAATGTATAGTAAAAAATACAAGTTAAATAAAGAATTGACTTACAAGTGTCTCAGCAGCAACATCCTACCAATTTCTGCTGGAATACTTCCAGTCAAGTTATTGTCCCTTAAATCCAATAATTCCAGCTCAGAAAGATCTCCAAATTCTTTTGGAATGGTACCAAAAAAATTATTCTTGCATAATACACTATAATTGACACAAAGAAATCATATAAGAATTAGACCAAAATTGTTTAGTAGCAGTTTTTCACTTGTTATGTCAAATCTCATGGATAACTGCCACTAATGCAATATTTAATTGAAACACTAGTCACCCAATGAAATATATTGTGATAATAAAATAAATTTGTATCCTCCATTTCTCGTATTTCTCATTAAAAAATTGAACATATCAAGCAGAAGGACACAATAGTTTTATTTGCAGCTAGACTAAACAATAAGTAAACCACAGAATACCATGTTATATGGTCCAATTCATTCAACAAAAATATTGAGTTGACCGGATTAAGTGGTGAATTCTATGAGGCATTTCTGACATATAACAAAACGTACCCATTGTCTCTAGTGGTCAACAATAACAATGTATGCTGTTGAAATGAAAATTATGAATTTTAGAAACAATTTCATTGCTAAGAATTCTTACAGAGATTTTAAGTGACTGAGCTTCCCAAGCTCAGGAGACAATGTCCCTTTCAAAGATAGCCCATTTAGATCCCTACAAGAAGCAACTTAATGTCAGGAAATCCTTTAGGAATTTAATCAGTGTCGCATTAAACTCTGCACCAAATTTAGTTAACCATCGCAATGGAAATTTTCCTATTACATTAAGAACAGGGACAGCCATTTTGTATTTACTAAAGTCATACTTGTCAAATTGTGTCATGATACCTTAACAAGAGTAGCTACAATCATGTCATCTTCACTAAAGAAATAATTAATCCCTAATTGATAACCTTACGAGCGGGAAACCAGAAGGAACTTACAGCATTTGCACTTTGCCTTCAACACAAGAAACACCTGACCACTTGCAAGGGTTGTAGTCGTTTGGATTCCAATTTTCAAAAGTGCCATGAGGATCAGAAGTTATTCCTGCCCTGAACTCCAACAAAGCTTGTGCTGCAATTTCATTCCGGATGCAAAAGAAAAGAAATTAACAACAAACAATTGTTTAAAAAAAATTTGGGGGGGGGGGGTAAAGGACATTGAAATCTATGAAAATTACCTTCATCATTAAGAGACCAGCTCAGTTGAATTCCCCAGATAAAAACCATACCAATATAGATTCTGAACCCAAGGCTAAATGGGTTGCATCCATTTTCCATTGCTTTGTGAATCCAATGCACAGCGGTGAGGCAGTACCTATGTCCACCAATTTCCAGGACACTACAGTACATGTAATATACAAAATCGCCAGGTTTTGGCCTATACAACATAGCCCCTTCAATCTACTCAGGCTTAGCCAGCAATAAGCAGAAGAAATTTCGCAATCTACGGAAAATTTGTTCTAAAGTCACGTCAGGATCCCTCATTCTTGCACTTTAATATGTATTTACTACTGCTTTAACAAATGCATAAGCCCGCTCAGTATCTTCCTCCTCTCAATGAATCCCACTAATATGGAGCTGTAAAAACACCGAAGAAAATAAATCAACAAAAACGAATGGGCTTTTACATTGAAAAGCATAACAATGAAGAAAGAAGGAATAACCTCATCAGCAAGCAAGCTTTCTGAATATCATTAATACAATTAGACAAAAAAAATGGAAAAAGGTGAATACCGTAGAAAACTATGGAAGGAGAGAGAGAGAGAGAGAGAGAGAGTTTACCAGGCAGTAGATGTAAAAGGGTGCTGGAAAAGAACTACCTTTGCTGCAGTTGTTGCTGGCAAAATCACAATGGATGATGATGATTAAAGGGAACGAAAATGTGACATAATACAATACAATGCAGGTTGGGATTGTTAGGTGGGGGGATTGAGACTCAGAAAAAAGGCAGCAAAAGTTCAAATTTTAGTGTTTTTTTTTTTTTAAATTCTAATGCTGCCCTTTTCTGGATGATCTCAGAGTAGCTTCTCTTCGACCATCTTCCTCAGGGCTTTCTTTCTCTAAATTTTTTTCTTCTGGTCTCTCTCTCCTGTTTTCTCTCTCTTTCCCAGTTGGGTTGTTTCTTCTTTCTTTTCTCTCTTTCTTTCTCTCTCTATCGTCTCTCTCTCTCTCTCTCCCCTTCCCCACCAGCCACCCCACAAGCTATGTTTGTTTGTGTATTTTCCTATTTTTTCTTTTTAATTTTATTACATTCTTTTTTAGAATTTTTTTATGATAATTGGTGGTGGGTCCCAAATGAATGGAGATATTCGGAATTGGGATAGTAGGACCCGCATGGTAGAATTTTGATCGGCGGATAGTGAAGGTCGCCGGCGGGAAGGAGGAAGTGGGAATATGAAGACGTGTGGTAGCGATGAGCCCCACTTCCGATGTAGTCGGAGGCGGTTTCGTTTATGAACATTGCTCTCACGACAGTATCTGTCATTTTACCTAGAATCCCATACACAACAATGACCACCAGATTTCAACACTAAAATAGGTGAACTTGTTGCATATTAAAAGAATTAAAATTTTCCCTGATTCTAGAACTTTTTCTTTTATTAATTTTTCTAAAAGTGCGTTTGAATTTACCTGATTCTAGCACCTGTTATGGGAAAAATTTTCAGTGCAAACCCAATTATGCGATACTCTCGTTCAAACATTGTTTAGGGTTTATTTTTTCAGTTCATTAAATTAATTTTCATGATAATAACTAATTTTCTATTAAAAATAGTTATTTTTTGTTATATTATCAAGTTAAAAAAAATAATATACTTAATAATATTTGAATAAAAATTGTACTAATTTTTAAATGTAAATATAACACTAAAAATTTTACTTTGTTATATACATCATTTTTGACAATGATAAATATTACAATAGATTTTTTATTATATTGAGGTCTCATTTAACATACCATATAATAAAAAGGATAGTAAATAGTATTGTATAGGATAAAGTAATATAGTATAATCTATTAGTGTATATGATGAAGATTTACACAAAATTATTGTTTCTTTTATCTGTCATATTATACAAAATTTTGTAGACTTAAAAAATAATTCACTTGATTGAATGAACTTACATATAAAAATCAATAAATTTATCCTAAATGAATTTGAAATGTATAATTAGATCAAAAAGCTCATTAATAAAAATACCTTTTTTAAAAAAATGATAACATATAAGCTCTATAATGATAAAATACAAAATAATATAAATATTTCACCAACATAAATATAAAAATGTACTTATATATATGTATATATATTGATATGTGAGCATGTATATATAATAAATTAGTAAAAAAATACAATAAATCATTTTAAGAATATAAAATTTAATAAATATCTTATGTAAAACTTTTAAAAAATATTAACAAATACATTAATAAAAAATATCATAAGTATAAAATTGTCAAATAAAAATTTTAAAAATACAAAATCAAAGTATAAGTGCAAACGTAAAAAAAATAATTTTATAAAAAAAATGTAAGAGAGAAAGACTTAAAATGAATTTTTTAATTTTAATAATTTACGGTTTATCTTAGCACTATCTTATTGGTCTTCAATCATATTAGGTAATTAACTAATTACATTAATAATAACTAATTTAACTAATTAATTATTTATATAAAAATATTTAATAAAATTGGTCATAGTTAATTTTCGATTGTTGATTATATAAGCGATATTGATAGACATTATTTAAAACCCAAAAAATCTTCCTTTTTTCAGTCTTCCTCACAAAATTCTTTCGAGTTCAATGCATAGTTTATGTGTTTATTATCATTAAAAATTTTATAAATTTATTATTTTAAATAATTAATAAAAATAATTAATTCTTCAACCAATTTTGGACCCTCTAAATTTTTATTGAGGATAGGCACGCGCTTACTGACCAAGGGTGAATTTCTCATGCTGACGAGACTAACTACTGGGGAAATTAGTTTTGAGATACGATGACTAGGTTTGTTTTCCACTTTTAAAAAATAAAAAATTTTATTTCATCAATTATTTTTAAAATTCATTTTTTATAAATTATAATTTATAACATATAATTTAAAAATAAAAAATAAAGGGACTATAGAGATATATTTTTATTTTTTATTTTTAAAAAATATTTTTTAAATTATTTTCACATTTAAAAAAATAAAAAATATAAAGTGTTTAGAAAAGTAAATGGCAAATATTTCATTTAATTATAAAATTAGTATTAAAAATAAATGAAGAAATTAAGAAAACATTCAAAAGTTATTTTTTTTTAAATTAAATATTTAGAGTTATAGTTTTCTAAAAAAAATTTGAAAACAATTTATCAAATAAAAAATTTTATTTTTAAAAATAAAAATTATTTTTAAAAATGGTAAACACATTGATCTAAATTTTTATATATTTTCTTAACTTGTTTTTTTCATTTTGAATGTTAATTTTTTAATTAAATAAAATATTGATTTAAATATATTTTATTCCTTATTTTTTAAATTTGAAAATAAATTTTAAAAATAAAGAAATAATTTTTAAAAGCAATTTTTTAGAACAATTTTGAGGAAAAATCGTAGTGTTTGCTTTTTTTGTTTTTAAAAATAATTTTTTATTTTTTTATAATTTTTTATTTTTAAAAATAAAAAAACTTATTTCTTAATCTATTTTCAGAATCTAATTTTAAAAATTATTTTTTAAATGTGTAGTTTAAAAAAATAAAAATAACTTTTGGTTATTTTTTGAACTTTTTTATCAATGTAAGTTTTGTAATTAAATAAAATATTATTTTATTTATAATACCAATCACTTTTTATTTTTTATTTTCTTAAAATAATTTTTAAAAATATAAGAGCAAAAATATATCAAACATACTAATTAACTATTTTTTCCGCCTTTTTTTCGTGCAAGTGTGTCTCTTTAGCTTCTACATTGCCATGTCGTGCGTTGACGGTTGAGAGCTTCTATAGTGCCATGTCGTGTGTTGATGGTTCAGAGAGTGACCCACTTAGATACAAAATTGGTTCTCTTAATATTTAATTTGAACAAGTTTGATCTCTCTTGAAATAAAAAAATTATTTTTCATCCTTCTTAAAATTAAATCAATTCAAAATCGTGTCTGTCCGTCAATTTCGAATGAATCTATTGACGTGGCCGCCCAGAAATACACCATAGCGAACTTCTCCACAGCCCATGATCTCCCGTGCTTCCACTGTTTCTTAGATAGGTTTTGACTGGAACAATGCATGTACCCCTCCATTTATTGCATTTCCCTGAAAAAAAGCACGAATTGCGCATATAAATAAAAGTTTGTACCAAAAAATTGTTTAAAGGTTATTCAAAATTTTTTATAATTTTTTATTTTAAAAAATTTGATAAAACTTTAAATGATGAAATATCCACTTTAATTCAATTTTTTTATAATTAATAAATTTTTAAATATAGATTTATATTTTATACATAACAAATATATAAAAATTTTATCTTACATAATAAATAATCTAATTTATAACTTATTAATTTAGTCAATAAGTTAAATTATTTGCGCACTAACTTACTAAAAAAATAAAATAAAATTTAACATGTTATTTTAAGTAACTTATAATTTATGAACCTATAATTTCTTAATCTTTTCCAAAATTATTATTTTTATTTTAATTAATTTACAACTTACTCTTTTAATAAATAATTAAATTCCTATTTTTAATATAAATAAAAATAAATTTTAAATTGATAAATAAATATATAATATCATAAATTTAGTGTAAATAATTAAATTTTATATAATTATATTCTTACCTAAAATCCTAGATAAATAAAAATAAGTAAATAAATATATAATATCATAAATTATAATTTTAATTAATTGTACCCTTATTTTAAGCTATAAATTTAGAAAAATATGTACGTTAATGAATATATAATATCATAAAATATAATTAATTATATTTTATTATATTTCTATTATAAATAATAATTAAATAAAAATTAGGTTAGTGAGTAAATATATAAGGTTATAAAATATAATTAATTAAATTTTAGGTAATTTTATCTTTATTTTATACAACTTGATTGCATTAATTTAATTTAATTTTTAAATAAATATAAATTAATTTAATTATATATCTATTTATATTAACTATTCTTTTGTATTATTTTATATTTTTAACTAGTTTAACAGTTAATTTTATAAAATATTTCTTATACAATTAACTAATTTATTAGAAACTTGCGTAAAATAGAGCCAAAGTGTGGTTATTTCATCATTTAAAGTTTTATCGTATTTTTTAAATAAAAAATTGTAAAGAATATGAATAACTTAAAAATGTTATTGCTAAAAATTTTATTAACATGCATAATTCCTATTTTGTTTAGGGAAAATAGTAAATCACAAAATGTATGGAGTATTATTTACTATCTATTTATATAATATGTATACCATCATTTTCTCAAAATTTAATAAATGTTTATTGTGTTTATAAGAATTAGATTTAACTATACTTTTTGAAAGGGTGTTAATCCTTGATATTAAGTAACATGTATGAAGACAATATTTAACGGATCACCTATTTATGATTGGGCTATTCGATATAACCTCTCATGGTTTTTTAAAATTTTTGTTACAAGATTTATCATTGGGATATTGTAATTTCATATAAAATATTTTTTTCTATTTCTAAGTACAATTTTCTAAAAGGTTGAATATAAGAGGAATAGGAAGGATTTGGGAAGGAGGAATCGATAAAGGGGATTAAGATTAGGAAGAAAAAGATATGATAGGGTTGGTTAGGAGTAGAATATGCCATGTTAATTATTAATATAAATTAAAGCAGTACATTTAAATTAGATATTAGTTATTTATAAACAATTAGCATTGAATGTTACTTCTCATATCTCTAGCATAAGAACCAATGTTGTTAATACTTTTTACAACTGTTTTGCAACTGATGTGAAATCTTATTTATAATAATGTTCAATTAAATATTAATCATAAACTGATATTTAATCCTTTAAACACTTAACATTAATTAACTATTTTATAATAGCTTATGTTAAAGGTGTGCATAATTCATTTAAGAATGATTTACATCAAATTTTTCACAAAAATTAAATTTTGTAATTTTTCATTTTGATAATCCAACTTTAATGAATTTAAATATTAAAATCAATTTTAACAACTAAAGTTGGCTTTTAATATTTTCAAATGGTTAGCATCAATTTGGACAAATTAATTCTTTTTAATTAATTTTGTTTTACGCATTCAACTTATTCATATTTAAACTTTATATTTTTTATAATATAACAGTCTAACTATTCTATATTAGAACATTTTTAACAATTATTAGGTATAACTATCAAATTATCAATATAAAAATATTGCATATAATTTATAGATTTATAATTTTCATATTTATCATAGGGCTTAAATATTACATATACATGTGCTTAAATATTACATATACATGTAATATTTATATCAATTATTAATATAGAAATATAACATTAAAATAAAAATTGACTTATGACCATTTCAAATTTATATTTATTATTAACCTTATAAGTATATTATATAATATTGATATGACTAAAGTCTAAAAGATAATATAATAGTAAAAAAATGGAAAAGGAATATTTCAAGTTTATTCAGTTAGAAATGGCTAAGAAATTTCAAACCTTTCTTTACCATAAACCAATTTTTTTTTAAAATAAATTACTTATTACAAACCAACTCAAAAGTTAAAACCACTTTTCACTATTTAATTTCAACTTAATTTGGTCAATTTTTCGTGGTTTAAATTTTTTTGCATAGCCCTAATGTATATAGTAGATTATCAACCTCCACATAGTAGCCATGGCCAGATAGTCAACCTTACTCTCCTAAGTTTCAATTTTTGGGCATAATTGACTACTACTACCTAGAATTTAGCAAAAACTTCAAAATTTCACCATTTTAACTACCCTAGAACTTGCATTTAATGCATACAACTACCAAGCAATCATCATATTCTCATAGATGCAAATTAACATTTATCTATTAAAACCATTTTCATTATCCAACCAAGTTGAATCCATTAACTAACACACAAATCAAGCATTCATGATCATATTTAAGAAAAACCTAAAATATGTTCATCAACTTAATTTTCCTAGAATTTAACAAAAGGAAATAAAGTATTTACTCATCTACTATAGAGAGGATGATAAGAAGTTATATTTGATGTCCTTTAACTTTAATCATACTTTAAGATTTAAGATTTCTCATGTTAGGATTCTAAATCTCTATTGAAATCAAAACTCCCCAAATATCACCAAACCAAAAAGACACAAAGAGGAATTTTAGCAGTGATGATGTTTTAACCTTAATTAAATGAAGAATTTAAAAGAAAATTAATACTTTCCTTACAATTCTTGAAAAATAGATAAAGAGGAAATGGAAGAGAAAAGTAAATATGGGAGTTTAAATGATTTGAAAGACATAAGAAAGGGAAAGATGAAGAGTGATCATAAAAATTGGAAATAATTCTCATATAATCCTAACTCCTAAAACTTAGTAATACATTAAATATTACCTTTCTCAATAATTCATTCATAAATATTCAATGAAATTTTCCCTCATGCATATAAGTCCCATTTTAAGAAAAAACATATAATGTATTTTAAATATTCCTCTCATAAAATAAAAATAAAAATTATTATATTTTACAGAGAGTGTAATAATAGCTTTTCTTCCATCTCATCTAACACATTTAGAAATATTATTAATCTTCTTAAAAGACTTGCTTCCTACTATTACGATATAGGATCCTCCCTCCATAAGCAAAGCCTCCTTCCACGGTAATTAAACACAAAAGAACTTAATTCTTCAATTTTTTTACTATATATATATATGGTATATAATTTTTCATTAAAATTATATGCAATATATAACATGAAAATTTAAGTTTGAGTCCCCTACACCCTTTAGTTCTTCCATTATATACTCTAATAATTAAAATAGAGATAATTAAGCAATAAACTTAAGTTTGCTTTAAAGATGATGATTTTATTGCATAGTGGTTTGTTATAGTTTTCATCTATTTATGTAAACATGTAACGTATGTTTATTGATAATTTAGTGTAATTTTTTTTGTAGGTTATTTAATGGAATACATATATACGTGTGTGTATGTGTGTATTGATTTAAAAGGAAATAAAATTCTAGTATAAATTTACAAAATTATTTCTCTTTGCTCATATTTTTGTATTTTCATAATAAATTGTTAAATCAAATTTCAATTTTACATTAAAATCATATAATTGGCATTTAAATTATAAAGATTACCAAAAAGAAAGTATTGAAACAAAGTTAACTTTCTATTAAAAATAGTTTAAAAAGAATTTTTTTTCAAAGTCACAATTTCAATCACTACAAGAAAATAGTTTATTTATGATAGAATTTTAAGATGAAATTTCAACAAATTTTTATATTTATTTTTTAAATTTTTAAAAATTATGATGATATTTTAGACAAAAATTCCATCCTAAAATGAATTCTATCATAACTATAATTTTTTTAATTTTTTAATTTTTTTAAAAAATTATAATAGAATTTGGGATGGAATTTCCATCCTAACTATAATTTTTTTATAAAAATTGCAATGAAATTTCCATCTTAAAATGGAAACTATCATAATCCTATCTTAACAATTTTTCTTTATATTAGAAGGGAATTTAAGAAATGTAAAATTTTGAAAACTAATTTTATTAATTTTATTGAAATTTGGAATGAATTTAATAAATATAAAATTTTAAAAATAAATTCATTAATTTGAAATTATACATATGTGTGTAGTAAGTTATATTGTATATTAAGTAGATTATCTACTTATTAAGTTATATAATTCATAGTTTATTTGTTTAACTCTTTTTAGGTACTTCTACAGAAGCTTTATCACCTTGGCTAGCAAGTTAAAGTAAAAGGCTTTTTTATACTTGGTGATAAGTAGCTATAATCAATCATAGTAGGATATACTAAAGATAGTTGGGGACTCTATAAATAGATAATCTTTTATGTATCAACCTCCTTGTAAATATTTTAAAAGTATAAAATATGTTTATTATTTTATATTTTGTAATGATATTAATGTAGTATTAGAGCATGCTCTAAGGAATAATAGATAAAAGGCCTATGATAGGAAAGTTAGAATATGATTATAGTTGAGTATCTAGAGGTCAATTGAAATTGTATTAGTGGTATATATGTACTTGAAAGCATATGTCACTAAAACTATTTCATTAGACCCTTAATTTGATTATTGGAGGATGAAGTGGTTTGTTCTTTAGATAGTAAATAGATAATTTATTTGAACTAAACATTAAGCTTTATTTGAAAATAGGAATATGACTAAGTCTAGTTGTTATTGGGTTGGTGATCCCAATCATCTAAAGGATCATAGACTCAAAGTGGATAATGGAAGGAAAATGATGATCAGAATCTCCCTTATTAAGGCTGATGCATTTAAGTAGCAAATCCTTAGATGTAGTACAAGTTCTCTGGTAGGAGCAAAAGCAGGGACATCGTAAGAACTTAAAGGATCAAGCTTTCAATCAAATAGGAGAAAGAGAAAGAGAAAAATCCCTACTTAGGAAAGATTTAACCTAAAAAAAATACAATCATCCATGAATTCAACAAGTTAAAACCTCCACATTTCACAAGTTCAGATTTTGATACAAATCCACTTTAGTTTTTAGCACAGATAAAAAAAATATGGAAGAATGCTCTCTTATTTTGACTAAATGCTTATTGAATTGGTGGGTTACAAATCAAAAGACATTGCTCATCATTGGTTTGTTAGCACTATAGAAAATTAAAAAGCTACTTTACCACCCTTGGCCTGGACTATATTCAGGGAACTATTCATGGACCAATTTTTGCCACCAAGTGTTTGTGAAGCCAAAACCTGAAAATTTGAATATTTAAAGCAAGGACCTATATCAATTTGTGAGTATGTTACATAATTTATTCATTTATTTTGCTATGCATATTATTTAATTCCAAATGAAAGAATTAAAGTGTAAAGATTTACTTATGGCCATTAAGGCCATTTCTTCAATGTAACCCATATCACTTAAGACACCACTTTCCAAGACATAGTAAATCAAGCCTTTCAAGTTAAGTATAGGCTTAAAGATAAGGAGTAGAGAAAGGCATAAGTGAATGGAAGGAATTATAATAAATTTGAAAAGGTATAATTTTCAATTGGATTAGAGGGAATGTTACCCTTTAATGTTCCGTATGGTATGAAGATTTAATTTGTATCTAATCCATCAAATCTAAGAACTTCTTTTAATAAACCTCTAAGGGGAAAAGGTCAAAGTAATTCATAATTTTTCCCTTTTACTCCTACCATTTTTAGTAGGGATAATATCTAGGTAGAGGAATTTTTCATGGGGAACTACCTAAATGCATCCCATATGAAAATAGGCACCTAGGACCCTACGACCAAATAAATATAGTGCATTTTTGATATGGTTAATTAGGCTATAAAAAGAGAGATTGTCCAAGAAACCCGCCTAGCTATAGTGTAAATAATCCAACACCACTTTAAAATGCACTTATGCCCTAACTAACAATATCTAGATTGTAAATAACCTAAGCCTTAATAGATATGGGAGTATCAAAAGGAAAAGTACATTAAAAAATAAAAGCACTTGTTTTTATCTTCACTTGGTAGGAGACTCAGGCCTCAAATGTAGTTGTTATAACCACACTCTCCATTAATAATCTACCAATTTGTGCTTTATTTAATCTATGAGCCATTTATTCTTTTATTTTAGTAAAATTTGCCTTAGTAAGTTATCAATCCTCTATTTGTAATCACACTTGTAGGTAAAATTCCTGTAACCACATAGTTTATTCATGCTTGTCCTATATGTGTGTGTGGAAAAATGATATCTATAGATTCGATTCTTTTAGAGATGGTAGATTATAATATTTTCTTAGGAATGGATTGATTTTCTTCCTATCATGTACAAGTGAAATGTTTTAATGAGACAATTACTTTTTATTATAGAAGGAACACCTTCTATAATGTTTTAAAGAGAAAGAAATTCCAGAATTACTAGAATAATCTTAAATACCTAGCTTAAAAACTCATCAAAAATGTATGTGAGCCATATTTAATAGTGATTTAAAGTATAAATCAACCTGCTTTTAATATGAGTGAAGTTCTAGTCATGTATGAATTCCCAAATGTATTTATGAAAGAATTGCCTAACTTGCCTCCAAATCATGAGATTAAATTTAATATTAAAGTAGTTCCTAACATGAATCCAATATCAATTCCATCTTATAGGGCAGCACTAGCAGAAGTAAAAAAGCTTAAGAAGCAATTGTAGGAGTTAATTGATAAAAGATTTATATATCAAAGTTCCTCATTATAGGGAGCACCAATGCTATTTATCAAGAAGAAAGACAGGACTTTACATTTATGTATAGATTATTAATAGTTAAAAAAGTAACAATCAAGAACAAATATGCTTTAACCTGAATTGATGACCTCATTGAACTACTATAAGGAGCTAAGTGTTTTTCCAAAATTGATTTACAATCTAAATACCATCCATTGAAAATATGTAAAGAAAACATTCCTAAAATATCCTTTAAAACCTAGTATAACCATTATGAATTCCTTATTATATCCTTTAGGCTTATTAATGCTTTTATAGCATTTATAGACCTTACGAACTGAATCTTCAAGCCATTTTTTAACAAATTTGTAATTATTTTCGTTGATGATATTTTAATTTATTCAAAAAATGAAGAAAAACATGCTCAACACCTCTAAACTATTTTATAAATCATGTAGGAAAATTAACTTTATGTTAAATTCTCTAAATATAAGTTTTGGTTGTCCAATATGAAATTCCTTGGCTATGTAATATCTAAAAATACCATTCAAGTGGATCTTCATAAGATTGAATCAATTAAAATTTGACCAAGTCTAATAACTATAATAGAAATTTGAAGCTTTTTTAGTATGGTAGGCTACTATCATTAGTTTATGAAAGATTTCTTAAAAATAGCCTCCCTACTAACCAAATTAACTCAAAAAGGTTTCAAGTTTAAATGATCTAACAAGTGTGAAAGTAGTTTCTATTAGCTAAAACATTATTTGACTTTCACTACAATTCCAAACATTTCATCAAGCTCAAAAGGATTTATAGTATATTATGATGCATTCCAAATTAAAATAGGATGTGTGTTTATGCAACATAAAAGAGTCATTGCATATGTATCTCGATAATTGAAGAAACATGAACTTAACTATCTAACTCATGGTTTTGAGATGACCACTATGGTATTCATATTGAAAATATGAAAAAATTATTTGTATGGTGAAACTTGTGAGATTTACACTAACTATAAAAGTTTAAAGTACATTTTTTATTAGAAAGACCGAAACTCGAGGCAATAAATAAGGATAAAACTAGTAAAAGACTATGATTACATAATTTACTATCATCTTGATAAAGCTAATTTGGTAGTGGATGCTTTGGACAAGAAATCATCAAAAGCTTTGGCCAACATCCAATTGGATAATCAAATGGTGATTATAGCATATGTAGCAGTTCAATCTATAATGGCAGAAAGAATCAAGGACCTTAAAAGCAAAACCTATAGTATTTATTCAATCAAAATTTATATTTAATTATGGATGAGTAAGAAGTAATTAGATTTCAAAGTTAACTATAGGTTCTTACTCATGAGAAGAGTAAATTACAATATCAAGTCCATAACTTATCTTACACCATGCATCTTAACATGGCAAAGATGTATTATGGCTTATAGCAAGGCTTTTGGTAGAAAAGAATGAAAAAGAATATGCTTAAATCTGTGTTAAAATGCTTAACTTGTCAATAAGTTAAAGTAAAACATCAAAGACCTTCTAGTTTACACCAGCTCCTTCCTATTCTTGAATAGAAGTAGGAAAGCATAACCATAGATTTCCTAACCAACCTTTCTTGATCCTAAAAAAAGTTTGATTAAATTTGTATAATTGTTGATAAGTTCACTAAAATTGCCCATTTCCATCTAGCCAAGACTATTTTCATAATAACTCAATATGCACAAATTTATTTAGATAAAATGGTTCCATTACATAAGGTAATGGTCATAATTGTATTAGATAGAGGCATATAATTCATAACTCATTTTTAGTAATCCTTTTAACAAGCCTTATGAATATAATTATAATTTAGCATTGCTTTTCATCCTTAGACCAATAGTCAATTTGAATGCACTATTTAAATTTTGGAAGATATTTTGCAAGTCCGTGCTTTAAAGTTTAAAGGTGGTTAGGAGAAATACTTACCATTAATTGAATTTGCATGCAATAATAACTATTAATCTTCCATCTAAATGGCATCATATAAGGCTTTGTATGGTAGGAGATGTAGATCTCCTATTAAGTGGTTTGAATTAAGAAAAGCTAAATTCTTTGGCCTTGATATGGTTACTAATGCATTGGAAAAGGAGAAAATCATTTGAGAATAATTGAAGATGGCTCAAGACTGCTAAAAGTTATATGCTAATAAGAGGATAAAGGAATTAAATTTCATATGAGAGATATAGTTTTCTTAAAAAAGGTAAATTAGCACCAAGATTCATTAGCCCTTTCTTCATTAATAAATGAGTTGGAGCTATTGCTTACTAATTAGATTTACCAGATAGGTTACATGCCATTCATCTAGTCTTCCATGTCATATAATATGAGTTACTCCAACTAGATTCGAAGTTATCATTTGAAAAGTGACCAATAGAAATACTAGATCATCAAATTCATAAACTTAAATTGAAGGAGTTGCCTTTGGTGAAAGTTTATTAGGAGCATCATGGGGTAGAAAAAGTAACATAGGAATCCAAAGCTAAAATATGTTATAACTCCTCTATTTATTCATTAAGCCTAAGAAATTAGATAAACCCTTAGCCATCTAATTGTTATTTAAGAATTTAGGGACAAAATCTTTAAAGAAGGAAGAATTATTACACCTTTTAAGAATTAAGGTCTATTTTAATTAATTTTTCATAAATATTTAAATACATGTTAGTAAATTAAATTATTATAAATATGTTTAGAGTAAGAAATTAATAAAAGAAAATAAGAAATAATATTATAAATGTGAAGAATAAGATTAAAGAATAGTTATGGTATAATTAAATTCAAGTAAGAGTGTATGAAAGAGAAATTTACGAAACTTTTTTTCTATTTTTTCCTAAACCTTTTTAAAATTACCAAACTACCTTTTTTGATATTAAAATGCCTTTTCCTTTTAATTTTTCCTTATTTTTCTCAATTTTCTCCACTGATATTCTTTCTGTTCCTCATCTTTTTCCTATTTTTACACTTCGATCTCAATTATTTAACTAGAATCAGGCTAATTCTCTTAACATTTAGTGTCAACATTTTAAAATTTAAGGTAAATCTCATACATCTAGAGTTCAAATTTATTGATTGATAGTATTAGAATTACAAATAAGAAAGAACTAAGATTTTTGGTTAATTCTTCTTGCTTGGCTATTAATAGGGACTAACTAACCCATATTTTGATCACCTCTCATCTTTTCCATCACCAAGTAAGTAAACAACTTACTTAATCTAGGAATCTCTTTCTTATTCTAGTTCTTAAGTTCATTATCTTTAAAATGTATCATTTAATGAATGTTAATAATGATTAGTTTAATTTGGAAGTTGGGTTTTGTTTAATAAGTGATGGGTTGTTTATGTTGAAAATTTTTAGATTAAGGTATGATATGTGGTTTGTATGAAATTAATTTGGCTAAAACTACTATAAATTCACGTTATTTTCAAAAAATTCAATAGCATAATTGAATATGATATTCAACTATAACATTAAGGATTTGCTCAAAGATTTATACTCAAACATAAGCAAATAGAATAATCTTTGGATACCCATATCAAGATACAAAACTTAAATATAACTTAGAAGGCATAACTTTAATGGTTTATATTCAAGTATCATACTTAAATATAAGACTTTGAGGTCATCTTTGGTTAGATATATTTAAGTATAGTACTCGAATATAGAACTTTTTTGAAGAACACCTATATTCAAGTATTATACTTGATTAACACCTTATATCGAATCATATTAGAGCTTACATTTTAAAATGCTAGGAAGGTACATAATATGTGCTTTTATTATTTTGACATGATAAAATGATGATGATATTTATTTGTTATATGAATGGAAACGTGATAATTAGAGATATGATTATGGAATGCAAATTAAGGAAGATTGATGTGATGAAATGAATATTTAATTTGGATCTGAAATAAAACATTTATGAAAAAATAAAGCTAGTTTAAAGGGACAAGGTTAGGTTTGTGAATAAATAAGAATGGTTAAAAGATACAATGTAGAATTACTTATTCTATTTCGTGTATGTATGATATTTAAATTACGATGTTGAATAATTTGATATGATTCAATGTTGATGATTATACATTATTTGCATTTGAAATTATGCATATGTGTATGTATGTGTGTCTGTGTATGTGTGTGTGGTAAATTACATTGTATATTAAGTATTTTATTTATTTATTGAGTCATATGACTCATAATTTAGTTGTTTAACTTTTTTTTAGATATTTCCATAAAAGCTCTTCCACCTCACTAGTAAGCCAAGAGTAAAGAGCTTTTTTGTATTTTGTGATAAGTAGCCATGATCATTTATAGCAAAATTTACCAAAGATAATTAAGCTCTTTAAATGGATAACCTTTTATGTATAAACCTAAATATTTTTTAAACTATAAAATATGTTTATTATTCTATATTATGTAATGATACCAATGTACTCTTAGTTAAGCTTGTAGCAATTAGAAAAAATCAATTCCTTGCCGGTCATGACCTGATGGCCCATGACACCTAGTGTATTCTAGCACGAAATGTGCTTCATGAAACACTATTCATATGAATGCAATGCATTTTTCAAAAAGTTTTTCACTATTCATTTGGCACTTAATGCCCTTCGACTTATTTATTACTAACAAAACCATCACCTAATCATTAATACACCTAACTAATAATTTATATAACCATTATTTAACATTAACTTCAATATAAGTCTCACAAATCATCATATTTTAGCAAAACCTAACAAAACTAAAAATAAAGACAAAACAAAATTTCCCAATAAAATCAAGAGATTTGAGATAGAATATTCATTCACTTAATATGGAAAAGCATGCTAGGAGTTTGAATTTAATGTTCTTTAATCCTTATCATATCAAAATCAAGAGTTCTTTGGTTAAAGCTCCAAATTTTCCTTTAATATCAAATAGCTCTAATCCTCATCAAATTAAAAGGTAATGAAGAGAAATTTACAAGGATAATAGTGTTTTTAAGTTGATTAAATGAAGAAATTAAAGAAGATTACACTTGATCTTGCTAAATTTAGTGTTAAAAAAATGGCTAAGAGAATTTTATAAGTAAAAGTTATGGGGTTTTAGGTAAAATGAGAAGGAAAAACATGAAAGTGATTATAAAATGGGGAAAACGTCTACGGGTATTTTTGCATATATTTCCTAAATCTTTTTCATATTCATATACTCGCTCCTAATAATCTAAAACCTTAAACCCTACAATTCTACTAATTTTTCTTCATATAATTCTTAAAAAAATTCCCATTCCACTACTTACTAAAATATTAAATGTTTTTATTCTTAATAATTCATACATGACATTCAAATATGTCATTGATGATTTAAAACACATCATTCAAGCAAACTAATCTTACTTAATTTATATGAAATTAATTCATTATATTAATGTAAAAATTTTAAATTCTTAGGGTGTCATAGTACTTTGTCCTTTAAAGAATATATCCCTAAATTCTCAAAAGTGGTGTGTAAGATAAACTATTCTACTAAATAGTAAGATTTAAGCCATGAAACTTACCAAATAAGTAAGGATATTTTTGTTTCATATCCTTTTCTAACTCCCAAGTAGCATCCTCTATTTCATGGCATTCCTATAGGGCTTTTATTGATGTTATTTCCTTCGATCTTAGTTTTTAGATTTGGTAATCCAAGATCTTAATTAGTTGCTTCTCATACGACAATTTAACACCTAGTTAGAGATGCTCCTCTTTAATGATATTGTAGTAATCTAGTATATATTTTTAGAACATGGAAACATGAAAAATAAGATGGATGACATGTAAACTATTCGGTAGCTATAAGTAATAGGCTACAACCTTAACTTGCTTAAGAATGGGAAAAGGCCTTATGAAATAACATGCAAGTTTCTCTTTCTTATCGAGTTGCATAACTCCTTTTATCAATGAAACCTTAAAAAATACTTTTTCTCCCCTTGAAACTCTAGATCCTTTCTTCTCTTATTTAGATAGGACTTTTGTTGATTTTATGAGATCTTAAGCTGATCTTGAATGATTTGCACTTTCGCTAATGCATATATTACCAAATTTGGTCATAAAAATTTATTTTCTCCCAATTTGAACTAACCCATAGGTGATCTACATTTTCAACCATACAAACAAAAAAAGGTCATTTTGATGTTAGTCTGGTAGTTATTTTTGTATGTAAATTCTATCAAAGGTAAGTATTTTTCTAAGCTTCTTTCAAAGTGAAAGGCATATGCCTTAAGCATATCCTCTACCACCTAAATAGTATATTTGGATTGCTCATCAATTTGTAGAGGGAAAGTAGTATTAAAACATAATTAAGTCCTTAGTGTATGTTAGAAAAATTACAAAAGTAAGCAATAAACTAAATACCTTTATTAGAAATGATGATAATAGGGATTCCATATAGAGGTAATATCTTGTCCAAATACATTATGCAATGCTACCAAGTGGTTTTAGCTAGTAAAAGAATAAGTTGTCTTGACTAGATGGTTTATTATTACCTAAATAGAATTGTGTTCCTTTTGGAACTTGGGTAACCTACTCAAAAAATCCATGGTTATACTCTTCCATATCTATTTTGAGATTTGTAAGGATTGATGAAATCCTACTAGTCATTAATCATTGGTTTTTATTTGTTAATAGATTAGACATTTGTTCACATACTCCAATATATTTCTTTCTACTAAAAAACTTTTTAAAGATCATGATACATTTTAGCTAGACCTGGATGCATCACATAAGAAAAGTAATATGATTGATGTAACAATTCATTTCACTCATTGTAAGGAACCCAAAGTTGTCTTTGATAACAAATTACTTCTTATTTATCAATGGTAAAATCTTCATTTTTATATTTCTACTTCTTATCTAAAGGAAATGTACTATTGATCATTTTTTTATAACCTTTTAATCATTTCTACCAACACAAACTTCACTACCATTTGGGTGAGCAATACCCCTAAATCATTAGTTTGCATGCTAACTTAAACACCATAAGATTTCCTATTCTATCCATCTTTGTTGCTTTGAATTCAAATATTTTTGCTTAAAAATGTATTTCAAGATTTTATGATCAATATTTATCTCATAGGTTTCTCCATATAGGTAGTATTTCCATATTTTCAATGCAAATATTGTTATAGTCATTTCCAAATCATGAGTTGGATAATTAACTTTATACTTTTTCAAATGATGAAAGACATAAATAATCACCTTCCCATGTTGCATGAGTGTACAGCCTAAATTGATCTAAAAGGCATCATAATACACTACATACATTCCAATTCTTAATAATAAAACTAATATAAAAGCAAAGTCAAATGCACCTTCAATTTTTGGAAATTACTTTAGTAATCATCACTGCATTTAAATTTGATTCCATTTTTAGTTAATTTAGTCAATAGTGTAGCCAGCTTGGACAAATCTTAAACAAAATGCTAACATCATCCTGCTAATCATAAAAAACATCAAACTTTAGTAACATTAGTAGGCTTTAGCCAATTTTCTATGACTATAATTTTTTATGGATCCACCTAAACTCCCTTTTGTGATATCACATGTCCCAAAAATTTCATACTTGTCATCTAGAATTCACATTTTGAGGACTTAGCATATAATTAATTCTCACATAAGTTTCGTATTATAATTTAGAGATGTTAAGCATGCTTCTCATCATTTTTAAAGTACATTAATATATTGTTTATGAACATGATAACAAATTTGTTTAAAAAAGTTTGAACACTTTATTCATAAGGTTTATGAATGTTGCTAATGCAATGGTAAGGTTAAAAGATATGACCTAAAATTCATAATACTTATACTGAGTTCTAGAAAATCTTTAGTACATTTACCATGCGAATTTTGAATTGGTGGCATCTTGACTATAAGCCTATCTTGGAAAAGTACTTAGTACATTATAATTGATTAAATAAATCATTAATATAAGGTAAAAGGTACTTGTCTTTTATCATCACTTTATTCAATTGGCAATAATCAATGTATAGGCAAAGAAATGCATTTTTCTTTTCAATGAAAACATAACGGCTCCCGAATGAGATGGGTTAAGCCTAATAAACCTTTTATCTAACAATTCTTATAGTTGTACTTTTAACTATTTCAATTCAACTAGTGTCATCCTATAAAGAAGCATAAAATTGGTTCCATGCTAGATATTAGGTTAATATTAACTTCAATGTCCCACTCTAGTGGTAATTTAGGTAACTTTTCTAGGAATATATCTAGAAATTCTTACACTATTGGGACCTTATTCATATTTGTGGTTGAATAATTCAAATATCTAACCATGGTTAAGTAAGTAGTGCACTCTTTCTTTATAAACTTTTGACCCTTCATTTTAGATATCAAGCTTATAGGTTTAGTTATTGTTTTTCCTCCTTAAAACACTAGTGAGAAAAATCCTTCCTTAGGAAAAGTCATGTGCAAGATGTTTAGATAACCAATCCATACCTAGAATTATATCATAGTACACTATTCTTAATAATATCAAGTTTGCTAGCATGACACCCCCCGTAAATTGCTATTGGACATTTCCTAGTTACATAAGTAGCTTTAATAATATTATCTATAGGGATCATCACTATTAAAGGTGATTATAGGACATTAAAAGAAATTCTTAACATGAAAGTATAATTTTTTAAAATAAATGAATGAGTAACACACAAATCAAGTAACATTTGTAAGGGTGTTTTTTACATTAAAATTACTTGTCACTATTATAGCTTCTTGGCCTATTAAGTGGTATACATCATTATTTCCATGGTTTTTTCTTTATTTCCCTTACTAGTAGCAACTTAGTCTCCTCCTAGGGTTATAGGTGCACTTTGTTGAGAAGTGGAGTAGTTACTACCATGACTTAATGGAAGTTTAGGGCATTCTTTCATCTTTTGATTAACTTAAACATGCCAAAACATGGTAGAGGATTAGTTTTATCACATGTTCTGAGGTGTTTCCGATTACATTGCATAAGTTAAGGTAGTACCTAATGAGAAGAGCCTTAACCTTATGAAGCTCTACCCTCAAAGTTCAAGTTAGTTCTTGGATTTCTTTGTTTGCTTGTAACATTTCTTTCTGTGGATGAGGCATTAAAAGGGTTTCTTGTAAGGGTGAAATTTTTCTTATTCATCCAAAAATACTTAACCACCTATATCTAAAAATGGGCACACAAAATTAGGTTTTGAATATAAAAGGATAAGGTAAGTGAAATTAGAATGGAAAGACTTAATATTTGATCGAATATAGGTGATGGGCCACTATTTAAACTAATCGTACTAAATTGAATCCAGAACTTTCTTCTATTTTGCAATTTTGTTAGAAAATGGCACAAAAAATGTTAAGTTATACTTAGGAAAGATGTTAATGGAAATCACGATTATGGTAGAGCAACACATAGAACTAGGACACTCTTTTTTCAAGTCCACTTCATTGGTGACTAAGGCAATGGTTGAACAAATGCTTAAAATCATCCAAAAAGAATATCCAAACTTCTTGTACCTTATATGAAAGTAATTAGAAACTTGGCTAGAACCTTTAAAGTAATAAAGATAAAATTAACTGAACCATTATGAAGTTTTTTTTATAGGAAAAAACTAGATACTTCAATGAAAGTTGCCATTACACTCAACAAATTCACTTGTGTTAAAAACTTCCTCTATGAAACTCACTATAATACCATTATAGTCGTAAATGGTGCCAAACACTGAATACAATTAGTATACATTAAAGAATAAATGATAAAGATTCTTTCTCTAGTCCTACTTTGCTTTGTTGTGTGCTTATGAACAAGGCTTTAACATAAGAAGATGTTCTCATTATGCTTGAATGTTCAATGAAGTAGCCACATTTGATATATGAATACACCATTGAAGAAATATACCCAAAAGTTAAAAGTAAGCTAAAGTTCTATCAGTTAAGAGGTATAAGAGGGTTTTATTAAGATTTCTTTCACTCGACCAAACCTTTTGCTACCTATCAATAATCATAACTTTTGGGTAGTAGCAGTTTAGTATAAAAAGTTAATTAACTATAGGCTAAAAATTGAGAATTTTAGCCAGAGTTAGTCAATTAGTTTGGAGCATCTTAACTAGCCTAAATTAATTAATTTTCAACCCTTATTTCTTGAATTAGCCAATTTTATGATAAACTTATTTCCCTTATTTACAGTAAGGTTTCAAAGAGATATTTCCCTTAATAGTGAGGTTGCATTAGGTCTTTCTGACATACTCTTTTTCTTGTTCTTGGTTTAAGCTTCATGCTCATCCTTTTCCTTAGGTTAACACTCATGGTAAAGCACTTGATTAAGGAATTGTTAGTAGGTAGTAACTTTACCAATGTTGATATGATCAAAGTAGTAATGCTTAAGCTCGTTAACAAACTTTTCACCTTAACCTCCACAATAAACATTAAATGCCTTACATATCGAGACAAACTAGTATATTGTGCATCATGCTCACTTATGGTAAGGTTCCTTGCTTCAAGTTCTTGAAATCTCAAGCTTTAGCTTACCTTAAACTTAAAAGGAGGAAGTTATTGAGGAATATTCCTTAGAAAGTTGCCTATATCAAGGGTACTGTATTAGGTTCTTGTTATTTGATAGTGTTAGAAAATTAATAATGTGCAAAGTTATCTAATTGATGCTTTACTGGCTTTATCAAAAAAAGATTGGGGCACTCAAGCATCTTCTCTTATTGCTTAATTTAATCTAAGAATTGGTGAAGATTAATTGAAGGATTAGTTCTCAAATAATGAGGTAGTTTCAATTTCTGAAATTTATAAACTATAGGTAATCAGTTACTAAAGCCTTCATTAGGTGGGGTTTTCTTTCTCTTTCTTTCTCTCTTTTTCTTTTCTAGGTTTACAATCTCTTTAATTACATTGTTCATGATCTCTATTATAGTTGAGTTATTGTATAAGATGAAATATAACTTGATGTAAAAGGTTTGTAGTTTTCAAAAGTCTAGCAACCTATGAAGGAGTGAGTTAATACTTTCCATTCTTAATTATGTTACCTTTTTTATTTTAAGACCAAATTGAATCTATTCCTAATTTTAGGTTACCTTTTCAATTAGTAAGGTTCCTTGCTTCAAGTTCTTGAAATCTCAAGCTTTAGCTTACCTTAAACTCAAGGGTAGGAAGCTATTAAGAAATATTCCTTAGGAAAATTGCCTATATAAAAAGTACTGCATTAGGTTCTCATTGTTTGATAGTGTTAGAAAACTAATAATGTGTCAAGTTATCTAATTGATGCCTTACTAGCTCTATTAAAAAGGATTGGGGCATTCAAGCATCTTCCCTTATCACTTAATTTGATATAAGAATTAATAAGGATCAATTGAAGGATTAGTTCTCGAATAATGAGGTGGTTTTAATTTCTATAATTTATAAACTATACGTAATTAGTTACTAGGGCCCTCCCTAGGTAAGGTCTTCTTTCTCTCTCTTTTTCTCTTTTTCTTGTTCTTTTCTAGCCTTACAATCTATTTAATTACGTTATTCATGATCTCTATTATGGTTGAGTTATTGTGCAAGATGAAATATAGCTTGATGGAAGAAGTTTGTAGTTTCCAAAAGTCTGGCAACCTACAAGGGAGTGACTTAATCATTTCCATTCCTAATTAGGTTACTTCTTTTATCTTATGACCAAAATTGAATTTAGAGCCCTCGTTGTGTTGATTGTTAGATGATGTCAATTCTAATTCATAGAAGTATTAGACATAACTTTAGACATAAAGGTTTACTAAATACTATCCACCACATCTATTTATGTATAATGTGGAGTTAATCAGAATATTATTAGCAATATATGATCTTGAGAGCCCATGTACCATTGATATAGTTTCGATTAACACGTTTTAGTAACAAATGCAATTAAACAACTTAACTTATACCAGGGATCATTACTTTATATGACAATCATAGATTATACTTTGAGACTAACTTTATCATAGCTTAACTTGGCTATGACTAGTATAAGATTATTCTTTCAATAATCTTATCAACCTATTTCCACATATTAGTAAACATAACAAAGATTCAAATCTTATCTTGCACTTATTCATTAGGAAACACCCATATTGCATTCATTTTTTAGAATTTCCTTATGCAACAATTGGGTTGTCAAAGAATAGTTAGATTCGCTTATAAACTCTAACATTCGAGAATAAGTTACCCTAACTAAGCAAATCATGAACTAGTATCCAAAACTTAGTCACAAAAATAATTTGGCCAACTATATTGCTTAATTCCACTATATTACAAATACAAATGTATTAAATTTTATACTACGCTACCAATCCACTAAAAGATAGATATCAAGCCCTTAAAAATAGGGTGTTCTACATACTGTAATGGTGAAGAAGGAGCATTATTATCTATCTAAAATTGTAAACCCATAAAATAGTAAATATAAGACTTATGATTTGCTTGAAAATTAAAAAGGAAAAGGAAAGGAAGACAATGGAGGAGAATAAGGGGGAGGAAAATGGAAGTTAAGTCTTGACTTCCCTTTCCTTTATTTGGATGTTCAAAATTATCTAAAGAAGAATAATGAAGGATCAAACTAAAATATATAACTAACTAATATTGAATTTAACAATTTTACTTATATTAAAAAGTTAATTTATTAATAAGCTTCTTATAATTAAAAAATATTTTCAAAAAAATATTTATCCAAATTTTTTTTATAAAATATTTTCTCTCTCTAAAAAAATTTTTATATGAAAAATGATATGATAAATTAACATACAATAATATTATAATTATTACTAAAAAGGGTTATGAAAAAATTATTATGAGTTAACCTAACATAACTTTTATTTGATAATGCAAAAAATGACTTAACTCGCATTTACCTAAAAATCAATATGTATGGGTTAAAATAAGGATGAATATGAATAAATAAATATGGATCATAATTGTTAGGTCTAATTATTATCAATAATAAAAAAGGATAATTTTATATTTTATTAAAAAAATTTAAAATTATAATATATATTTTTTACATGTTAGATAACTTTTAAAACATATAAATAATATTTTTTATTTGAATGAAAATAATAATGATGAAATATTGAAAATGAAAATATGAGTATAAATTAATAAATAAAGTAAGGATGGATATAGTAAATTAATAAAATAACTTTTCAAATCCCTTCAATTGGAAAAATACAAAATATTAAAAAGTGGAAGGCTTTGGAAGGTTAGCCATAAACTCTTATTTCCTTATCTTTTTTAAGTAGCAAAAATCCTAAATAAGGGAAATGATAGAACATAATCTTCCTTTTCTTTTCCTCTGTGTCCCTTTCATTTCCCTCTATCCAAACGAGCCATTAGTGAGGAGTATTTTACCTATTAATCCACATAAATTATTAAAAGAAAAGTTAAATAAGGATAAAAAAATGTAATAACGAGTACTCCAAGTTTCCATGCTTTATGAAGCTTCAAACATTAAATACTTGGTCATTTATCATCGTCATGATTATTATATAGCCAATTATCTAAAGAGATATTACCTATCAAACAAGCCAAAAGAGTTTTACAATCATAATAATAACAATATCAATAAACATATAAATCAAACATTTTTTCTCTTTGCACTTCTTAATAAACCTTATTCCTCTAAGGCTAGCTTTATCTTACATAGTTAGTACACTGCACAATGCTTAAATATCCACTTTACCTTACGTCATAGTAGTTATGCATAGCATAATTCATATTATAATATCATTCATTTTATTATACCATTGCAATTCAACTCGTAATATAATTTATAGGTAGTAACACTATCATGCCTCTTTGCATAGCCCCATATAGTACATCTTAATTCATAATTTTATAAGTATATTCACTTTCATTCTATAAGCAACATATCAATTACATTCTTAATGCATATTGCAGTAAATTAGCTTTACACATGTTTGAAGGTAGTAAGAATTTTTAACATTATGTTCATACATCAATTTCATGGTTAACTATGTATTTAAGTGCCAAGTGAAGTGAGTTCAATTATTAAAACATGAAATAGGACAAGTGAATTGCTTTATAAGTCACTTTAGCCCTATCACATTAGGAAGAAATGAAGTGCTTCATGAATTACTTGCCAAACTTATAGGAATATGGGCTCAAGAAGCATTTTAGAAAATGCTTCAAAAAGTGCTTCAAGGCTTTTAGTAGCACTTTTAAACATTTTTAAGCCATGAAGTACTTCATAAATCACTTCCTTCCCTAATGTAATCTAGCTTGAGATGTGCTTTGTGAAGTATTTCATGTATGAACATAGTACATTTTTCAAAAAGTTTTTCATTGTTCATTTAGCAATTTTTGCATTCTTACTTATTTATTACTTACTAAACCATCGCCACAATCATTAATACACCTAACTAACAATCTATACAATCATTTTTTACTATTAAATTCAATTGAAGTCTCATAAATCACTATATATCAACAAAACCTATTAAAACTCAAAACATGGATAAAACATAATTTCCCAACAAAATCTATAAATTTAACATAGAATATTCACTTACCTAATATGAAAAAAGGATGCTAAAAGGTTAAATATAATGTTCTTTAATCCTAATCACATCAAAATTAAGAGTTCTTTAGTTAAGGTTCTAAATTTTCCTTTAAAATCAAATAGTCTTAACACTTATCAAAGTAAAAAATGATGAAAAGAAATTTACAATGATGATAGTATTCTTACCTTTATTAAATGAAGAAATTGAAGAAAATTACACTTGATCTTGCCAAATTTGTTCAAATGATGAAAAAAGTGGTTAAAAGAATTTTGAGATAGGAGTTATAAGGTTTTACAGAAATGAGAGGGAAAAAGATGAAGGTGATCGTAAAATGAAGAATAATGTTAAGGGTATTTTTAGGTATATTTTAAATTTTGTTCATACTCACATACTTACTCCTTTAAACCTAAAACCTTATACTTTACTATTTTACTGATTTTTCTTAATCTAATTCTTGTAAAAATTTCATTCCACCCTTTACTAAAATATTAAATATTGTTATTCTTAATAATTCACCCATGATATTAAGTTATGAATATGATGTTTGTTATGATTTTGCATGGAATATTAATGTTTATGAATTTAATTTGAAACCCAATTAGGGGATACACATTTGTATAGAAATATGAAATGGAAGAATGGATAAGAAAATAAAGAGGAACAATATTGAAATTGAAATTAAAAAAGTTTGTGAATAGATTTGGTACCTAGAGAGACAAAGTTGGTTTCATGAATAATTATGATAGACCAAGAAGTATAAGGTGGATTAAATATTTATCATTGATTATTTTTGTTATTTTGCATTGCTTGTTATTTTAAGTGAATGGAAATGTTGTGTAATGTGTAAACTTATAACTTGGTTGTAATTGAGTGTTGCTAATTATGTATGCATATAAAGTGTAAGATAATTATAGTTATTTATATTTTTGCTAAGTATGTTATCTATTTACTGCGTTTATGACTCATTATTTTTATTTAAAATGTTTTACAAATATACCTATTGAGGCTTTTTGGCCACTACTTACAGCCTAGGAGTAGGAATCTTCTTAGAATTTTTTTTGTAAGCATTTATAGTCAAGATGGAATGTAACTAGACATAGTTTTTATGCTTTGTAAATAGTTTTGCATATATATATATATAATCTCTAAATATAGTTATTTTGAAAAAATGTTTACAAAAACATTCTTGTTTTTTAAATTATTGTGTAATAAAATCAAAGTAGGGTTAGTTAAGTTTGTGGAAATGGTTTCTACGTCGATTATGGCTAAATGAGTTGTAACAAAAAAGAAAAAAAGGTAATGGAAATCGAGTAAGTAAAGTGATAGAAAGCTAATTTTATGATAAACAAATGATGACTATAAGCAGTAAAACTTAAGACTTATTGAAAAAAAATAGAAATCTTAAAAGTAATTCTTATCAAAATATAACAAAAATATGCAAAAAGACAATGTCTTAAAACTTTAAATAGTGGAAACCAAAACTCATTTCACAGTTATAATGGTACAAAAAATGTACTACATAATCACTAAAAAAGATAGCTTGCTCACAAATCATACAAAAAAGGCTAGCAATAGTTGTAAAATAAATGAATATTAACATATGAAGTACTTAAAATAAAAAAACAAGGAACATGATGAATAAAATTTTTATAGAGAAAGCAAAAGTAATAGAAGCAACCCAATAATAACAAAGACTAACAAATAACCCTAATAATAAAGATTAAAAATAAGAAACCACATAAAGATAATCATTAAAATAAAAGAATGAGTGGCACACCTCCAAGCACTAGAAGAAGATAGTAAATATAGAAGAGAAAAAAATAGTATGAGTTACATAATAAGAAATGAAATGAATAAAATAAAGCTTTAGAGTCAGCTAAAGAAAATGGAGTGAGAAAGTGTAATATGAAATATAAGGAATAACAACATAAAGCATAAATATGAAGGGAAAAGGGAAAGAAAAAGGAAGGTAATTTTTTTTCATTTGAAAATAGAGATTATCTATTCATTTAACCAAAAAAGAAATAAGTCAAGAGATTTGATCATATTAACGAGATGAATATAGGAATATGATGAAAATAAATAAATTTTTTTATAATCAATTAGTTATTAAAATTCATTTGCATGAAGAAAATAACCAATTAAATATAAAATCAACCATCAATAGAATGCAAAAATAGAAAAATATAGACCTTAAATTAGAGTTTTAAAGTTAGAAGTTTTACTATAAAATTTTTTCATACAATAAAATAGGGTTTTGCATAAGCATCAAAATAGGATTTGAAAAATAATATTAGATCACATATTATAATAATAGAGAGTAGATCAAACTACAAAAAAGCAAAAATCACATTATAATAAAATATTCAAAGGATTGCAAATCAAATCAAAATATCAATAAAACACAAATAAGCAAATAATCAACTAAAATAACCTAAAAGTAAATGGATGTTTTTTTTGCTAACCATTAATGCATATTATATTGTTCTACAAAATGGAAGAGAAAGCAAGATTCTAGGTAAATCAAAGGAATTTTATGGCTAGAATGAAACTATACAAATACAAAGATGAAGAAATGTGCTGATCGGGTAGAGAGAAAGTGAAGCTACCTGTTGGGAGGTCATTATAGGTAAATAGCAATGGTGCAAATTACAAGACTTTTATTATATATTAGATTAAATCTTAACATATATTATATAATATAATATTTATCTCTAATACATGGACTCTTTTATATTGTTATATGCAGTTATACACTTTATGAAACAAAGAGTAAAAACTTGTAATAAAAACTTAACAAAATTATAAAAATAAGGAAAAAAATTGTGAATGCTCTTACCACTCACCACTAGAATTTATCCCAATGGTTGACTTAAAATCAATTGCACAATAGAAATAAATTTTTTCTTATCTATTAACATAATTATTATTATTTTTATGACTATTAAAAATTTTCTACTAAGAATATTTACCTCCAATAATAACTTATATCATGAAGATCAATAATTAAAAAAACACTAAATAAGCTAAAGAATATTTAAAACATAAGAGTATATTGCTAAGGCTTTGCTTGACATATTGCATATGACCTAATAATGTAGGATAAATTATACAATGATGCATTGATTATATATTTTATTATATTTTTTAAATGATATTGTTGTTAAAGGACATTTTGATCTAGTTATATATTTCAAATTCATTTATGATACTTTTATTAAATTTTATATGTAAGAGTATTTTAATTACATTAATTATTTTTTTAAGCTTATCTATTTGTATACAATATGATAATAAGCAAAAGGTCAAATAATTTTAACAAATATTCATTTTATACTGTAACTGACCCAATATCGTAAAATATATTATCTTATCCTATATTATACAATACTGCACTATTTAATGATCTTTATATTTTATTAAATAGTATGCCAATTAGGGCATAATTAATTAAGCTTATATGAAATAAAGCATATTTTTTCTATTGTATTTTTTTATTGATGGTCAAAGCTTTATTTTTTAGAATCAAATCATATTCACATTTTCATATATAATACAAAAGAATTTTTATTATTGGATTTTGAGCTTTTGATTAATATTTCTTAATTGAAAAAAAAATTTAATAATTACTTATATTTTTGTTACTTGATAATAAAAATGACTTGAAGGAAAATAAGATATTTTATTTTATGTTAATCCCTAAAGCTAAAGAAAGCATATTATATGATAAGAAGAGCAATGCTCCATATAAAGAGAAAAGGTTAATTGTCACCCATATAATTAAATGAGAATTAGAAAGTGAGAAGAAATCATTTAAAAATGTGGACAACATATATTATATGATGAGAACAAGAGTGCGCTATATAAAGAAAGTTAAATATCATCCATATAGCTAAATGAGAAATCTTAGTATGAGATTCCCTTCCATATATAATAGGTGAAAAGAGAGTTAATTTGTGATGTTATTGTGAAGAAAAAAAAAGATAAATGGTTACAAGAGTCTAAGATTCTCTTGTATGTATAATAATGGCATAGATAAATCAAAGATAAAATTCCTTATGTATTTTATGTTTGTTAGTTTTTTAATCAAATTTCATAATCTTCATTTTTTTTGGGAGTAATGAAAGGAGCGAATAAATTATTGAATATATACACAAAATGATTATGGATTGGTATAAAATTTCAATAAATATCATACATTACTTGAATTAAAAATTCTTAACATTAATTGTCATATTTAATTACTATTAATAATTTCAATAATTATAATATGGTAATTTTTTTAAAATATGATAATTAACATATATGTCATGATCTAATTGGAAAACTTTATAGTAGTACCTAAAAAATTTTATCTGAATTTTTCCTAATACCCTTTTTTTTTATTTTGGCTTTAGCCATAGTTTAGAGCTGCGGGTAAAAATAATTTAAAATATTATAACTGATAGATGAAAAAATATATTATTTAAATTTCATCCATAATATAATATATTATGGAATGAGCGGTGTATCTATTTATTTAATTTTTAATTTGTATTAATATTTTTTTAGTAGTGCTTATTATTAGAAATGTTAAAGTGAAACCATTTGGGCTTAAAAAAAAGGAAATTCGAGTTTCACACGTTGGCTATTGAATACAAATAAAAAGTTTTACTGTTTGTTTGGTTCCATAGAAAATAAGAAAGAAAAGAAAAAATGAGGTGAAAATGGAGTTGAAATCATTGTTTTTGTCCGTTTGGTTGCAGGTGAAAAATGGAGAGAAGAGAAAAAAAAAGGTTGAATCCATATGTGGGTCCCATCTGACAAATTTCTCCTCACTTTTGAGGAGAAATGAGGAGAAAAACTCAAAACTGAGGAGAAAAAACAATTGCTAACCTGAAAGCAGACATAGTGCAGCAGAAGGAAGGACGAATGGGTGACCAACAGCTGGGCCATCTTCCGGTCATTTTCTCCTTTAACGAAGCTTTTGTAAGCATTATTTCTGTCATTTTAGTCTTCCATGTTCCTTCTTCCTCGCTGTCTGTTGCTACATGGAGATAATGGTTGGAGTTCGTTCATGGCGGAGATCGATGATGGTTGCAGTGCGGCCTTGTGTGGTGGGCACAACCTGTCGACGGCGACCCAAGCTGCTACAGACGGCCATCGGAGAGAAGGTCCTCCCTGCTGCAAGATGGATCTGTAGCTTCGATGCCATTTTTCTGCAGTTAGAAGGCCGGCTGGGAAGGGTGACTCGTTTCCGGGTTCGGTCATGGAATTGGGTTTGGTTCCTACCCAACCCGCTTTTTTTGAGTTACACAGACCCAGAACCTCCATTTTTAAAAAAAAATACATATGAGGAAATTTTTACATTTTATGTAATTTATTAATGAATTGTACATTGCATGAAATAATCAACTTGTCTGACAGTGAGTTTATGTAATTAATACTATGTATGTGATTTTTAATATTTAGTAATTAAATTTGTAAAAATTTTGAAAAAATAGGAAGATTGGTGTTATAATTTTCATAATTATTTTAAGTGTAAATGAAATTATTATTTAAAGTTTGAAGGTTATTTTGGGTATAACAAAAAATTTTTCCATCAATTTCATATACATTCACAATAAAATTAAACCACTTTATTTAATTTCATTCTTTCTTATTTTTTTCTCTGTACAAATACAACTAATTTCTTTTTTATTTTCTTTTCTCTCCCAATTTTTTTTACAACTAAATAACTTAAAAAAAAATAATTTCTTTCCTATCTTCTTTCTCCTTTATTTTTTTTCTCTCATTTTCTCCTACAAACAAACATTAGAGATTATTTATGATTACCATATTATACAAAAACTAAGTTTCAACCATAAATGGAAAACAAAGGTCATGATGATGGCGCCTTTAGTAAAAGAACCGTCTTGACCACTTGTCACTTTTTGATTTGCTGAATTTCGGTCTCATAAAACTGGCAATTTCCTAAAAGTAGTTATTTTAAATTTCTATTTCTCACTCATTAGGAATTGTTAAATAGAGTTTTTGATCTATATACTATTAAATTGGATAATTTAATTATATTGCACATTAATGGCACCACACAGCAATGGATTTCTATGTCTTAACAACCAAACTTAGCTTAGAATGTAAATTAGGAGATATTATATTTGTTTAATTATTTTTATATTTTAAAAATAAGAATTTTTGTTTAGTAATTTATTTGAAAAAATTATAAGTTTAAATATATAACTTAAAGATAAAAAATAGAAGTGACTTTTAAATTTTTTAATTTTAATATTAATTTTATAATTAAATAAAATATTTTTATTTACTCGACCACTTCTATTCTTTGTTTTCTTTAAATTTTAAAATAAAAATAATTTTTGAAAATAAAAAATAAAAATATATTCGCATGTTTCCATTCTTGGCATGCTTTTGATTAGGTTAAAATGCATTTTTATTGCTTAACTTTTATAAAAGTTTTATTAATTCTTGTTTTTAAAAAAATTGTTTTAGTTTTTAAGTGGCAAGGTATTTACATAGCTAATTTCATTCAATTTATTAATAATATATTATATATAGGATATAGAGTTTTTTGGGGGAGGGGAATTTTTTTGGGGATATGCGTTGGTTGGGAGAAAAAATTTTCCTACCCCACTATTTCATTTTCATTTGTTTTTCACTTTTTATTTATACTATTTATAATTCAAATATTATTGAATATTATAAATTTACTATAAAATGATATTTTTATGGTAAAAATATTTTAAATAATTAAAATTTTTATTTAATTAAATTAATTTTTAAGTACTATATATTAAATTAAATACATATTAATTAAATTTTTTTAACATTTTATATCTTTTCATGTACTATTTCACATTTTTTTCATTTTTTATTTTCACTTATATTATTTACAACTCAAATATTATTGCATAATACATATTTAACATAATATATAAAATAAAAAAATTTATAATTTTTGTGATAAAATCATTATAAAATATATAAATAATTTTTTTAAAAAATATAATAAAAGTCATACAAAAAACATATGATTATTATAATTATTATTTGATTATAAAAGTTTTCATAAATTGATAATAATTTTATATAAAGTAAAAATTTTAAATCATTAATAATTAAAATTTTATATCATATATACCCAATAAACTCTCTTCTTCATGTTTGGATTATGCAGGAATTCTCAAAAAGAAAAAATGTGAGATCATTTTATAAATGCTATGTTTTGCAAAGAAAACAAATACAATTCAATAATAGTTAAAAAACTCGGATCTTCTGGTAAAATTTCTGCCACAGATCTTCATCTTATTTGTCCCGTAGGTATTTATACTTTGGATTTTCTCTCAAAACATCAAAGACTTCACGAGAACAAAAGGTTTCGTTCTGTTATAACTCTGCCATCTGTTAACCTGTTATTAGTTACTAGTGATATAGTACAGGTATTCATACCTTGAGTAAAAACTCAAGGCATGGAAATGGAAGAACCACCTAAACAAAAATGATGACGTGGTGCATTGAATGAGGGATGAAACGGATTACATTTGCGAGCGGGACCTGACAACTCAAAAAGCTGGTTTTGAAAATGATGATGCTATTAAGTGTATCCACCCTTTTTCTGTCTGCTGAGCATCAAAGCAGGCTCCTTATTGCTTTTGCTTATGGGAGCCGATTTCGGGTACCAATAATGGGCAGACAAGGCTCAGTTCATGAACTGGGATGTTCTTCCCCGTAATGATGACGAGAATTTACAGTGTGGGGTCCCCGGGCCCCACACTTTAGAAAAACTTTAAAATCGAACTCCATTTAAACCTACTTCAACAGTTCAACTGGGTCCCCACTCTCTTCTGACGCCGACAGTTAGAAGAACGGATGTCTGCGTCCGTTTCCCCTTTTATTTTTGGTCAGTTTTACTTTACGTGAATTGAAATTCAATGTAAGTATAGTCCTGATAAACAGCATTTTTTTGAAATGGCATTTAACTATTTAGCTACACTTTAACTTATTGATTTATTAATAAATTATATTTGATTATTGATAATCAACTGTCCTTTTAAATTATTAAAATTAAAACGTTGAGATAGCCAACATTTATGTTGGGCATTTTCTTTACTTCCCTTATCTATTCCTGCATGAGGTAGGGAGCGTCACTCTACAGATAAAATAAAATAATAAGGCCATGCTTATTATTTTAGAATGCTTGTCTCCGTCTGCTTGCAGACATTGAAGACCATTCCGGTCGAAATATCACTTTAATTGATTGATTTATTAATAAATTATATTTGATTTTGGTAATCAGCTGTTCCTTCGAACTGCTAAAATCAAAACATTGAGATAGCCAACATTTTTGTTTGGCATTTTCTTTGCTTCTCTTATGTATCCCTGCAGAAGGTTACTTTATAAGCAAAAAAAAAAAAAAACAAGTCCATGCTTATCATTTTGGAATCATTTGTCTCCATCCGTGTGCAGTCATTGAAGAGCATTTCGATCAAAATGTCACTTTAACTTATTGACTTATTAATAAGTTATATTTACTATTTGGTAATTAACTGTTCTTTGACATTTTCTTTAGCATTTTCTTTACTTCCCTTATGTAACCTTATAGAAGATAAGTAGCGTCACTTTACAAGCAAAATAAAATAACAATTCCATACTTATCATTTTGGGATCGTTTGTCTCCATCTGTGTGTAATCATTGGACACCGTTTCGTTCAAAAGGTCATTTTTTTGAATTTATTTTTTTAAAAAATTAATAATTATAAAAGTTATATTAATTTATTTTAGAAAAATATTTAATATAATAATTTATAATATTATATTATATTAATTTTTATATTTCTAATTTTATCATTCTTATAAAAAATTATAATATTATTTTTACATAAATATTAAATAATTATAGCTATTAATTTTTTTAAAAAATTAATGACTATAAAAATTATATTAATTCAATTTTAAAGAAATATTTAGTATATAATAATTTATAATAATATATTACTTATAAAACAATTTATTTGTTACATAATATATAGAATTTAAAATATTAAAATAACATAATACTTAAATAACTCATAAAATATATTCATGTTCTTATCTGTCATTTTATATACAGGTAACTAATAATAAATAAATAATTTTATTAAATATTTTTATTTAAATTATTAATACAATCAGTTGATCAAATCAATTAATATAATCAGCAATCAGCTACTTGTCAAATAAAGTCATAAATTAGTTTTATTAATGAGTTATGAATCATTAAATTAGATAATTTTTTAAATAAATTTAAAATTTAATGTAAATTATTATATATTTAATATATAAACAAATTTAGTGCATAAAATAATTTTTTTGTAATAAAAATAAAAATTTATTTAATATACACATATAAAATTATCCATTTAAATTTTAAATAATAAGGAATAAAAATTTTAATGTAACGTTAAATCCTAAAATGCCCGCACATCCATTTCATCTTTTAATTACGCGTCTTGTTCTGTTCAAAAATATATTTTGCCTAAAAATTTCAATCATTTTCTAAGTCAAAGGTTATCATATTATTTATATATTTTATAATTAATGGATAATATATAGTGATATAGTATTATAGAAAAACAATTTTTTACTTCAAAGTAGTAAATTTTTATTTTCAACACATAACTTTACATGTAATGATATCAAATAAATAAAATATTTTTAACGTTAATTTTTTAATATTGTAAAAACAAATGAATAAGATTATTTCAGCAAAAAAAAAAGACATATTTACTCTCCTAACTTATATTGAAGTTTCATTCTTGTTATCTAACTTTTATTTAAAGTGAATTTATCAACCTTTTCAAAAATGTACACTGTTAATCAATATCATAACATCATTTGTTTAATGAAAATATTTACAAGTCATCTAATTTGGTATTATATATAGTACACATAAGCCATATTTTCATATTTTTATGATAAAAATACACCTTTATGAGAAATTCTTATATATATGATATGTATTACATGATGATATTTAAAATAATTTTAAAATATTAAATTCCCTATAGGTTTTAATTCAATGTAACAATTATAGTGGTAATTAGTGCATCCAATCATTCAAATAAATAGGCCCCTTGTATTTTTATAGATCCCACACTAATATTTATCATGAAAGCTTTATTCAACTTTTAATTTGTGTAAAACTCATGAAAATACAAGAGTTCCATTAATTTGAATAATTAGATAAGCTAATTATTATTACAGTTGCTATACAAGATCAAAGTTTAGAGGTATTTTAATATTTTAAATAGTTTAATGTAATACATATTTTATATATCAAAATTTCTCTACTTCTAACCTCTTAATTTTTACTTAAATTTTAATTTTATTTCCTAAATTTTCCTCATATTAGAATTACTTTTTAACTTAAACTTCTTTATATTATATTATGTGAAGAGAATTTCTCAAATCCTAACTTTCTTTAGCATTTAAAAATTATATAGAACCAATTCTTTCAACATAGAACCATTAAACTTGTTGTTTTCAAAATTGAAACATAAGTTCAATAAGTAAGAGGCATAAAATAAATCTATTAGTAGCAACAAATTTGAATAAATATATAACTTTAAAATTTGGAAGTGCTTTCATTTAGGATCATATGTTTGTTATAAATCCTTAGGGCTCATTTGAAATGTCACTTTTCTAGAATAGATTTTATTTCAATAGGAATTATTTTAATTTATTTTAAATGAATTTTATTATTTTAAAATAATGAAAAAAAAGAATTTCCATTTATTTGTACATGAATTCTTTTATTTAGAACATAGTTAAAAATATGCACAATTCAATTAAAAAGTAAATTTTAATAGTATCATAATAAATATAATATTAGAAAGAGACTAAATTTTTTTATATAATATATATTTTAGGTCAAATGAAATAAATGCTATCGAAATCCAGGGCCGTGTCTAGATATTTTGGGGTCTTAGGCAAAATTATTAAAGGAACTTAATATAATATAAATCATTAAATTTCATATTATTTTTCTAGCTTTTTAAGTAACAAAATTATTTATTAAAATTTTATAATTAAGTAATTTTAATATTTCACTCTTAATAAATAATATGGTTAATCTATTTAATCTATTTTGTAACATAGTTAATTTCAGATGTGATTTAAATAATTTTAATTTTAAGAAACTTCTTTCGGCAGTAACAACCGTTACGGGTATTATCAATAATATTTTATGAGCAATGCATGCATTTGGAAATGAATCTAATCTTTTAATATAGTTTAATACTTCTCTTGGAGTATTAATTTATTTTATTAATACTTTTCTCAATACATTCAATTATGAAAACTTAAAAACTTTTTAAGATTAATACAATATTTTTGCAATTGATCCTCATCCAAAGTTTTAAATTTTTGGGATTCAAATAAAAAATTAAAGATAGTTTCATATTCTAAAAATTGTTTAAATAGAGTCTCAAAAGAAAAAATAGATTAATCTAATATGTATAAAAAATATTCAATATGAAAAGAATCTTCAACTAAATGTATGATCTTATTACTAACATTTTCATCAAAATTTTATTTTCTATGAATTACACACTTTTCACGAAATTTAGACTTTATATCCATTTCAATAGTCAATTTTTTTGTGGAGTCCAAAGTAGATGCAAAGCCATTTTTCCTATAACTTTTCAAATAAGCAATAAGGCCTTTTAAATGATCTATAACAACATCTACATACATATCTTTAGACTGTAGAATTTTACTAACAGAATTAACATCTTCATTTAAATTTTTATTTTCTACTTGTTCTTAATTAGAATTAGGAATATTAGTATTTTCAACATTATCTACAGGTAACTGTTCTATTATTTTTTCATCAATTGAACTAGTTGTTATATTTTTTTTATGAATAGCAATAAATTTATCAAGAGCACCATGTTGAGATTAAATTAAATTTTTAACTTTTCTTTTTTTCTTTAATTTTTCAAAGCTACATTCATACTTTCTATTTAACATCTTCTATTGCAACAAAGTATAAAAATAAATAGAATAATAACAATAATAAAAATATAAATTAAATAGATATACAAAGTAAATAGAAAAAATGATAAAATGATAGAATATGAAAATTTGAAAATAAAGAGAAGTGCACATTGTATTATCTACTGCAAAAATTTGATATCAATTTATTTTGAAAATTTACTTTAAAAGAATATGAAGATAAAAGTGAGAAGAGAAAACAAAATGTGAGAGTTAAAAAAATTTGAAGAGAAAATGTTAAAAATCTATGATATATATATAGCTATAAAATGATCGTTATAAATTATGATATTAAAAATTGTTAATTGATAATAATATACAAATTTGCAACTAATTGGGAAATAATTCCTAAAAGAGTAATTATTGTTAGATTACTAATGTATAACTAATTTTTTTATAGTCATTAGTCCTTTATTTTACATAGTCATACAAAAAATCTGCAACTAATTAGGAAATAAATAAGCATTTATTCCTTAATTAATTATTTATTTTGTATAATTATACAAAAAATATGTAACTAATTAGGATATAATCTCAAAGGGAGTAATTATTGCTGGATCACTAATATATAACTAATTTTTTTTATAGTAATTAGTTATTTATTTTGTATAGTTATATAAAAAATCTACAACTAATTAAGAAATAAATATCTAATTATTTTTTAATTAGTTGCAAATTGTATAATCAACGTTAATGACTATACAAATAATCCCAAAGAGAGTAATTATTATTGGATTTGAAGTTCAACTAATTGATCAATAATTATATAAAATTAAAAAAATTATAAGTGGAGTTTAGGAAAAATTTGAGGTCTAAGGCAAGTGCCTTACTTGCTTACTCATAAACATGGCCCTATCGAAATCCTTCATAAATTTAATGAATTTCATAACAGCACAAAAATAAATAAAACATGACTTATAAATAAAATGAAAATTTTTTATTTAAAATTAAATATCATTTAAAATGGAAATTTATTTCAAAATGAAATAAAATCTTGTTTTTAAACATCCTAAGTAAGTGGTTAGTGACTATTTTGATGAGCAAAATAATTTAAAAATATAAATATAATTTATCTTTGAATTCAACTTACTATTTAAATTTATTTATTATTTGTATTGATTGTTACAATCGAAGATATCATATTATAATCATATTCATTTTTATACTACATAAAAGTGATTGTGTTTTTGAAAAGTTAAAAAGTAAATTTAATTCAAATAAAATTTAAAGAATGAAGTTAAAATTTTAGGCAAACTTAGGATATTTAAAGTATCTTTTTTTATAAGAATGTAAAATAAAAATATACCTTATATATACTTTATAGAATACTAAGTTGGATGTGATATAAAGTATCTCTATTTTTTTTTAAAAAACTAATGGTGGTACTTAATTAAATAATATTGTACATTTTTTAAGTTAGAACGTAAATTTATTTCAAATTAAACTTAAAGAAAAACATTAAAATTTTAGTGTAAGTTAAGGAAATAAAAATGCCTTCTTGCAAAAAATATTTTCGAATAAAATGAATCCACCTTCTGGTTTGGTAAGAAATAAGCGTAAATCATACTCAACTTTTTTTAAGTTTGATATGATTGCACTCGTACTCTTTTATTTGAAAAATAAATACCCGCCGGCCCACTATTCCATATGCATACTTCCTTTTTCTTTTTCATTTTAAACACGTTCTCATCTCATCTTAAAAAAATAAGTATATATTTTAAAAATTAAAAATAAAAAAGTGTGTGAATTGAATTAAATATAAGAAGCAAAATTCTTTTATCATTTAGAATAATAAAAAAATAAGAATTCAGTTCATTTGAAAATAAACTTATATGTAAAATTATTTATAAATTTAATTTTAAATAATTGAATTGTTTTTGTATTTTTTTGGGTTTAAATGAAGGGGTTTGTATCCTCTCACCTGAAAACAGATGTCCGACAAACCGTTCGATTTATGCGTTATGTTTCAAGGAGATCTTATATTCATTTTATTTTCAAATTGGAAAAAAAAATGTGCGACTTACGGAGCTTAACCATGTTTGGTTGATCTAATCCGTCATACGTACTTCCATATTCTAGAAGACCTCGCCGCATGTTCTTCCTAATAGCGACGGCTCGTTTTGCAAGAAAAGAAAAGATTTATGTGTGTTGTCTTTGTGGCCTGATCTGGTCCATCCGCTTGAGCCACAAAATCGACCTCAGTTGCCTTCGTTGATATTGCCGTAATCCCTCGATTCCATTCATGCTTTGAACCAGAATATTTGTCTTTTACTCATTTTGCTCTTATGCAGCCCTCTCCATTTTTCAATCTGAACCCAAGGTTTGAAGTTGAAACTTTGAACCTACGGTCTTTTACTCTTATTCATTTTGATGTTCGATTTTCTCTTGTTCAGCTGTTTCCATTTCACAAACTAAACATGTGATAGGGAATTGGGTTTTGCTGACAAATCACAGTTCTTTGGGTGAATTAAAACTTCAATACTGGGTCCTTGTCTCTGCTTTCTGCTTTGCTGCTCAATAGATTGAGGAGAAAAATGCTTTAAACTTCCCTTTTAACGTCAAAAAAACATCTTCTTGTTAAGTTTCCAAAGCAATTGCGTACTAAACTGGATGTAATAGGCTTTAGTTTTACCCTATTTGCCTTTTAAATTATTTTTCCTGAACAGGGATTTTGTGATAGGTGTTAGCACTCAGCAGCTAGCTTGGAAAGGATTTGATTAATTTTGCAATATAATATGTTGCGGAGAAAAGAAGCTGTTTCTCTTACCCATTTTTTAACAAAGTAAACTAAGGAAATCATGCATCTTTTATTCAAATTTGCATCCAAGTCTATGGTTTTCACAGTTCAGCTTCTACATATTCAGGTTGACATAGAATTGATCAGTAGCTTTCTATAATCATCAAGCTATGCCATTTGTTCAGAAACTCTACGATACTTGCAAGGCATCTTTATCTAGCGATGGACCCATTTCAGAAGAGGCTCTAGAAAATGTTCGAGCCGTTTTAGGTGTGGCAATAAGTAGATTTCTCTTTCTATATTTGAAACCTATTCAAAACAACATTTGAATACCTGTAAATTTCTGAAGTTATATTAGTTGCATCGTAGTCTTTGCTTCAAGAATGGATTATTGGCCTAACTGGGCCTTATACTGCTTCTCCAGATGAACTGAAGCCTTCCCACGTAGGTCTGGAACCTGAGGCACAATCGGCGCGCGCTTGGAGAAGTTCTTTAAATGGTATCAATGGTAAAAAGGGGCGCAACAGAAGTCATCAGTATCCTCCCCCAATTAAATACCTACACTTGCATGAATGCGAAAAATTTTCTGTAAGCAGTTTGGTTCTATGGACTACTTTTAAAAGTCTACTTAATTAGTCATTCTATTTAGAAGTTGAAGCATAAATTTTTTATATGTAGTTGGGTTCATGAGGCTCACTGCGAATTCTGATGGCATATTTTTGCAGATAGGTATTTTCTGCATGCCTCCTGGTTCAGTTATCCCACTACATAACCATCCTGGGATGACTGTGTTAAGCAAGCTTCTGTATGGTTCATTACATGTAAAATCATATGATTGGCTTGATTTGCCAGGGTCTAATGATCTATCTCAAGGTGATTATCTTTACTCCCTCTTGTTTTTATTTTTTTAAAATGAAGCTTTTATCATGGAATGAAAAATTCTGCATTGATATTTTGGTCCAGTTGTTAATTGGATTTATTAATGACTGTTAAGTGTTACATGTTGTTGAATTAGATATTATATTCAGTAGCACTTTCCCTCTTGTAGACAGTTTAGTCCTGGATCATAGGACATATTGAAGTGGAGAGATGAAACTTGTAGCATTTAATAGATTTAGATTCTGCATTATGGGAAAGGTGACAGAATCATGAAAGGACTGGTAATAATTAAAAATTGGGTATTCATTTCATTGTGGACCCTTTTTTCTATTTCCCTCTTTTTATGAAACTATGAATTGGAAAATCATGATGATGGCACCTACTAGTATTCCTCTGTTGCAATAGCAAGGCAGAATTAGATTTGGGTGCCAGTTACTAAACCTCTTGATGTAACACGATCGAAGGATGTGTTCTTGGAAATGTACTTGCTGCAACTGCTACCATGCTTTTCTATTGCTTTAGCATTCTAATTTAAGCAGGTGAAATTTCTTTCTTTGGGCTTCTAACGGTTCAAACTAAACATCTTTCTGCATTCATCTTTATTTTTTAATAGATAAAGACTTAGCGATTTATTGTCTGGGTCTGATATTTAAAGATTTAGCATAAAAATACTTGAGTTACGGCCTGTTAAAGTCCAGTTCATCCATTTATAACTTTCTTCGTAATTATTTCTTTGTAAGGTTGTAGAGACTTGTCGTGGCCAATTACTCTTGTGCATATTTTATACTACATGAAATTACACATTTTATGATAGATAGAGGATTAAGATATGTTTTCTGGGGTTTAGGAATTTATGGATCTAATGATTTTTATCTACATCTGCAATGTTCCTATGCAGTGTTTGCAAGATTCATGTTGCTTTATCATGTTTGTGTTTAACATGCATCTGATTATTGTATGGTCTTTCAGTAACATAAATAATAATCTCGTTTTAGTAGAATTGTAGGAATGTCGTGTTCTGTATTATCTCTCTCTGCATCATTTTCAGTTTCATGCACATCTTTTACCGGAAGAAAATATAAAAAGTTCACTCATAAATTTTCAAATTTACTCTCATTTGTTTTTAAAACTTAAATAAGAAAAATAAAATCTAAGTTTCATTCGTTTAAACTTGCAGCTGCAAAACTAGTTAGAGATTGTCAGATGACTGCACCGTGTGGTGCAACTATTCTGTATCCAAACAGGGGTGGCAACATCCACTGCTTCAAAGCCTTGACGGCTTGTGCTCTCTTTGATATTCTCTCCCCACCTTATTCAGCAGCTGATGGCCGGCACTGCTCTTATTTCCAGAAGTCATCGGGGAAAGATCTTCCCGGTACTTTTCCTCCTCCTTTTTACCCCTTAATAAATTCTATTTATTTGGAACCAATTTTTTTTTTCTCTTTCAAGATTGCATTCAATTCATTTTTAAATGGACTCTAATGTTTGGAGTCAATGCCAAAAAGAATGATATCAATTCAATTGGTTCAAACATAGGGAAAATGCATGGAAAATGAATTGAAAACTTTTGATAGTGTCAGAGTTATAAAATGATAATACAAATGGATAGTTATTAATACAACATTTGTTTCCTACCAATTGAAATGAATTGTAATGAAATTTTTAATGAAATTCTTGAAAAGTTTGAAGGATATCATAATGGAACAAATATGCCTCAAGCAAGAATTATAAAAGAAAGAGCAAATTGTACTCACCTCCTTTGAAATTTATCCTAATTACACTATCATCCTAACATTTTCAGAAATACACACTTAGCCTGTATACTATGTTTGTAAATGAGCTAAACTGAACCGAGCATTTGCTTGCCTGTGCTTGAGCTCAACAAAATTAAACAAGTTCGAGCTCAAGAATTCAAGATGAGCTTAATTGAGCATAAATGAATTTTGACATTTTATATATATATTTTTTCTATTACAAATAATAACAAAAAAAGATGGAAGATAGTCTTTGGTATAAATAAATGATGCTATAAATATAAATCTGATTCTAATTCAACAAATATACATGGAAAATATTCAAATCATAATGTTTGGATATTGCCTACTAACTACACAAGAAACAACATAAACAAAAAACTTCTCATTAAAAATTCCTTTAGCTTTTTTAGATAGCTTAAATATAAATCATTTGTATTAAAGTTGCAATTTATTATTATTTTTTTTTGTTTTTGGTAAAATGGAAATAACAAGATTTTTTTGTTAATATGAAAATATCAAGTTATGAAATGGAAAAGTAATTTAATAAAACAATAAACAACATAACAAGTAAAAATATATATAAAAGTTCGTTTAGCCTTTTTAGATAGCTCAAATATAAATCATTTGTATTTAAAGTATTAAAGGTGCAATTTATTTTCTTTTTTCTTTTTTTGTTTTTGGTAAAATGAAAATAACAAGATTTTTTTTGTTAATATAAAAATATCAAGTTATTAAATGGAAGAGTAATTTAATAAAACAATAAACAACATAACAAGTAAAAATATATATAAAGTTCGTTTAGGCTCGATTAAAGTCACAAACATTGCGAATTTTATATTTTGAGGTTTGAGTTCGGCTTCTTTGAGTTCATTTAACTCGAGTACAGATTGAGTTTTTTACAAGTTTAAGTTGCGCTGTTCACTTGGTTCATTTATAGTCCCAGTGCTTACTCATGAAAATAGAAAAGTGTGAATGTAGTTAGGCTGAACGTTGGAGAAAGTTAGTATAATTTGTCCAAAATGAAATGAAATGAAATGAAATCATCATATATAACTTAAACCTAAACACCATCAAAACAAGAATTCATTTTTAAATGAAACGTAATCTTGTTTGATGATTAAACTAATGGGTAAGACTATTACAATTGTGTCTGATTTTGTTATTTCTTTCCATTTTTTTACTTCATAAAGGTCTCCAATTGGATCAATTGTGTGGGGTAAAAGATTCAGAAGTGGCGTGGTTGGAGGAGATTCAACCGCCAGAAAGCTTGGTGGTTCTCAGGGGTCAGTACAGAGGTCCTACAATAAGACAGTGAAGAGGATAATTGAATGTATTGAATCTGAATATGTGACATTAGTTAAGTTTGACAAGAAACAATTTATAAATTTGTTGATGGAACAGCAGATGAAATTACTGGGCATCTACTCTGTAAGGAAATTAACTGTACATAATATCATCCCTTGTTGGTAGTGTGAATGTGTTGATAATTCATTATGTTGTAATTCTAAGATAACAGGAGAGTAAACTTTTTGTTTTTATTTGAGAGTATATGAGTGAGGAGTGAAATGCAGTCATATGATCTTGTGTTAATGAGTTATGATTAAAACATGAAAGTCATATAATATTTTTAAGTGATTATGTGACTCTCATTCATGTTTTAATTGTAGTTATTAATACAGAATTTAATGATTGTGATTTATTCCGTCTCACTCTTGTAAAAGAGCGGTACTCTCATTGGAGATGCTCTTGATAATTAAGTGTACATAATATCACCCCATATGCATGCCTCATGGGTCGGGTAATGCCTGCCTGTAGGATTGTTGGACTACCTAGGGGGGTATTGTCAGGATGTATGGTAGATAATAAAATGACGTAACCCAAATAGATGAAAACCTATTTATATAAAACTGTGACATGCGTCCAACAAATCGAGGGGGTTTCTATGGCGTCTTTGTAAAAATAAAGGTTTTTAAATTTTATGAGTAGTTGACACAATAAAATTTGGAGATCTGGAAGGTCGATCAAGTGGTTCTTTATTTTGTAGTTTTATTTTATTTCCATTTCAATAAAATGTGCTCAAATCTATCCCATCGTCATTTAAAAACACTTGAATAAAAGTATATGAAATCATATTAAATCTATAATGAGTAGAAATTTGGTTGTTATAATAAATAGACTAATAGATTAATTGTAATATTTTTCAATGTACCACCTAAGTGTTGTTGAACGTGAATTAGAATTAGAAATTTTAATAATTAAAGTAACAATAAAAAAGTTACTGAGGTTAGATTAATAACGATTAATGTTTTAAGTTTGTAAATTAGAACTCGTAAATTATTTGGAACATTTCTTTTCAAAAATAAATTTAATATATATATATATATATATATATGAGTTTTTCGTGAAATCCCAGTTAACTCATTTTATTCTATTTACTTTCTAATTTGGGTAACACAAACTTAGTTAATCCTAAGCATATTTAGTTAATTTTAAGTCTAGTTAAGAAAAAATATAATATAACATAGAAACTGTTTAAATTATCGACATACAGTAATGAATTGATCATGAAGCAATCATATACAATTAATTATTAAAATCAATCGGCCATTAAATCAATACTTATTTGTTATAATTGGGAGTAGCATTATTTCCACAACCATAATATTAGCGGTACAATTTGTTGAATTTTTTTTTTAATTTTGTCTAATAATTATGATCTTAATGAATTAATTTAAAATATGTAAGGTTCTTCCTCTACTTTAAAATAAATAATTAAAGTAATTTATTGAAATAAATTTAGTTTGGACAAAATATTATAATAATTTCTTATAATAAAATTGATTGAAAATAAATCAGATTATTCCTTTGATTTATATTAAATAACCATAGTAATTTGTTGATCTAATTATATTTCTTCATTTAAACCAAATAATTCAATGAAATTAATTTAGAATAGCCGACTGTATCTTTCTTTCCTTGTAAGTACAAATTTAATTGGCAAATATTAGGGTTATTGTTAAGCATTAATTGTTAATCTCTAACCACTAGGATTGATGAAATCAATGAAACTTTGTTTAATATCTTGTTAAAAATTTTAATGATATAATTAATGATAGAAGAAGAGAGAAATACTAACTATCATTAAAATTTTAAATAAGATTCTATTTATTTCATAAATTTAAATAGTTGGGGATTAGTAATTAATGCTATCCTGGGACTTTTGTTAGCATCTGTTAATTTAATTTAATCAGAGAAGTCTCTTTGATTTTGGTTGTGTTTGTCTCTAGTTTCATTAGTTGTTTTTGGAAGTTATTGGTTTTTAGCAAATTTAAATATCTCTCAATGAAGGTTGTGTCAGCCGCCATTGTTGTTCTTTATTAGATTAAATTTTCTTTTAAAAAAATTAAACAATTATAATTTGTTATACTTATTTAATTTTTTTAAGAAAAAAAAATTATAATCTTTGCTATTTTTATACAATTTGACGAAAGACATATGATTATGTTTATATATTTTTTATTATTATGTACATATTTTAAAATAATTTATTTTACTCATTTAATTTTTTGAATAAGTAAATAAATATAATTTATTATATATATTTCAGTCTTTTTGTTTACTTATAGTATAAATGGTTAATCGAGAATTAATAAGTTGAATAAAATAATTATTTATTAAATAATTAAATTAATTTATTAATTTTGTTAAACATTTAAAGACTTTCAAATCAATTAGACATGGATAAAATATTATTTGTTGAAATCCTCATTGATCTAATTTTAAAAGTTGATAAAAAATTATTTATCAAATACCCTCGCTTAGTTAATTTTAAGGGGCGGCGTTATATACATTGAAGAAATATTTTAAATCACACGAAAAATTAAATAAAATAATAAATTAAATGAAATAAGATATTTCAAAGGAGTGCCATGAAATATAATTCGCCCCAAATTTCAAAACAATTTTTTTCAAAAATTAAGTATTTCAGCCGTGGCCATAATCATTGCGATTGAAATGCCAAAGTAGATCACTATGCAAGCAAGATGGATGGCAATCTGGAAACAAATGAAATTATCAAAAGTTGGGAGGTAAATCTGCAATATCCACGTAAGCAAAGAATTACACTTTCCCATCAATAATTAATTCTCTTCTATTTATATCTGAACGCACTAAAAGATGCCACATTGCTTTGGATTCTGGAACTTGAATTTTCACTTGTGATGTCATAGAATTTAATGGTTTGTAAAACAAGCATATATGGTAACCATATGTCTTTATGAATGAAGTCATTGCCAAAGAAAATGAAAATACAAGGTGTGATGTTAATTAAATGGGGGTGTTTTACCTCTAGAAAATTTAAGTATTTTTATGTAAATGTTAGATTAAAAAGTATATTTGAAATAACTGACCTGAAGATACAATAAATTAAAATTGTTCATATATCTTAGTACCTCCAGTGGCGGACAATGTTGTAGCATTTTTTTTTTAATGATATTTTGGATTTGATTTTTCATTTTTGCGTGTATAAGCTAAATGACGTGAAAGGAGAACAAACCCCAAAGAAACACACAGTTGCTCCACACGAAGAGCAACTAGGAAGACCATCTATGTATAAAAGTGGACGAGGGGGAAAAAGATGGGCCTAACCTCTTGGCACACATTAAAATTAAAATTAAAATTAGAATTTATTCTATTTTTAAATGAATTTTATTAAAAAATTACGTTTGGATTTAAATTTTTTAAATTTTATTTCATTTTAAAATCTTTTTTTATTTATATTATTTTTATTTTAAAATTTCATGAAATTAGATAGAATTTGATAGGAATTCATTTTATTTCAAATGTAATATTTTTATTAAATAATTTTATCCTTAATTTTTCAAGTTATTAATAACTATATCTCTTTGAATTTTGTCTCTTCACTCTTAAGTATAATATTGTAAATATAAATATTTAAAATGAATTTCATAAATTTTAATAAAGTCCCAAACAAAAAAATTCATTTCAAAGTGAAATAAAATTATATTTTATATAATTTATTCTAAATAAAAGAATTTATTTAAAAATAAAATAAAATTATTTTTACTAAAATGAAATGAATTCTATTTTTTAGTGTGCGTAAATGCTTGAACAACGGCAAACATCCTCCACTTAGGCAGCAAATTGCGGTTTCAAATAATGCTACAACAAGCATTTCAGATAATTTTCAACAGGAGGGCACCATTTCTGCACACCTTTTTCATAAAAGTGGCAACGTGCCCTTCGTTCTCCCACCCTTGTAACGAATAGCATAAACAAAATTCTAAATTGCAATTGCAATTGTAGATGTAATAACGCCGCAATTAGCAAAATTTCTGGACAAATTTCCAAAAATGTGGTTAGGGACAAAATTAATTGTTCAAATATCTGTCATCAATGTCCAGCACTCTCATTGTTAGAAGATAAGTGAACATGCCCGCAAAACGAGCAATACGTTGGTGTCTTTTAGCAACCCTAATTTGAGAAGGGATTCCTCCGCTGTCCCAAATTCTATAAGAAAGCAAGCCCTCTTTTTGTACTTTTGGTATAAAACAACCCCCCCTGAGAAGGCTCGGAAAACATAATAATAATAATAATAATAATAATAATAATAATAATAATAATAATAATAATAATAATAATCTCAAGCTTAAGTTAAAATTGAATGTGAGTTTTTCATATCTCTTAAAGAGAGGGTGCAGAATCTAGGGTAAGATTTGATTTTCTTTTTTTTCATAAAATATTATAGGTGAGAAAGTAAAAATAAAATAAAGGAAAGATTTTGATATATTATTGATATAATAATATATTAATATAGTATTAAATTTGATCACATGTCAAGTTTATTATTATTTTTTTTAAGTTAGATTCTACGCTTTACATGATATAATATATCAACGATCAAATTTGATGATACATTAAAATGTTATTGTGCTAGTAATATAACTATACCATAAAAATTTCATATAAGAGTGAGAGTAGTACTACCGCTTTGAAAATAAACCATTTCGGATGGGAGGGGGGATGATCAAGCTTTGTCCCAGTATGAACACCTATGGCATGGGAAACAAAGCTGCTCTATCTTGATTTCTACTTTCGAGCATAACCACGTTCTTCAGCTTCTTATGCATTGAATTTTGTTTGGCCAGAATCAAACATTTAAAAATTGGTTGCAGTTACAATGCAGTTATGATTTCATTGTAAAGAATTACAGATTGATACAGAAAATAACAGTCAGCTTGATTCAAATTGTATTAAAAATATGGCTGTAGTACCTACAATCACATTACATGATGCAATCCACAATTTAAACCTTTCTTTAGTCAAATGCTAACTGAAGAAAATGTTCCCATATCAAGTATTGGCATTGTTTTGGGCTTAAATTTTGGGCATTATTTCACAATTTTAACAAACTAAGCTTTTCTAGAAAAACTTAATTTATTTATTACAGTGGGATTGACAAAGACATCGACAAGCTTACCAATATCTGGCAAAGAGCATTTCAACAAATTGAAAGAGTTGGGTGCATTTTCAATAAAGTTTATGCAAATTTCAACCTCGTTCCTCCCCTTTATGATGATTGCGTTTAGAAGTTCAAACAATTAGGTATTATTTCGATTAAAACCCCACTCCCTCAAATCATTCTCTTGACAGAACTAATTACTTTGGGTCAAAAAGTGATGAATTATTGCCCGAAAACGGACAAAAGTTTCAGTAGCGATAGGATTATTTTGACTTAGTGAATTCTCTTTAGACTTGGAGTCAATTGTTACTTCATCATTGGATGCTTGCATCAAGCTGAAAATTCTCCGAGTCTCCAATCGGAAAATATTTTTATAAAGAAATATTATATATATATATATATCGGTAAAAGAATGATATTTTATTTATATTTATAGTTTAAAAAATAATATTTAAAAATCATCATAATAATAACAAACTCATTTTTAATATTAATTAAATAAATTTTATTCTATTATTTTATTATCTTATAACTATATTTTATATAAAAAATTACTTTTCTTGAAAACGAACAAATTTTTATCTTCTATTTTTCCTCTCGATACTTGGAAGTCTACGGTTGTTAGAGTCAAGATTCCAGCCATGGTTGATGCGCTGGGAAAAGTTTAATTACAAATTGTCAAATATGAATGTTGGAGATCTCACCTTTGCACATTGTCAATTGCTGTTGAAAGCAAACCAAAAGCCCTAAAGTATATATACATGTCATTGATAGTGCTTACATCCCACGAAGTTCACTTCTAGATTCCTACATTCCATAGCACTTGCACTGCTTCCAGTGGTGAAGGAAGAAATATGAAGATAGGGGGTTAAGAGAAAATATTATAAAATTTAGGAGTTCATATAATTTTTCATAATATATATTATATAAAATTTTAAAGAGAAGGGGCCGAGGTCCAGCCTAACTCCCTTATTTCCACCACTGACTGCTTGTTTTTACTCCATTACTAATACGATCGTAAATTTTTTTAATCTAAGTAAGTTGTATATTATTGTTGCATTTGAATCTATAATTTTAATAAAAAAAATGCAAATTATCATCTTTAACTTTATAGTGATTAGATTTGGCATCCTTTAGCTTTGAAATTTTAAAATTCACATCCTTAATTTTATATAATTTATAATTGACACATCCATTTAATTAATTATTTAATCAAATTATGTAATTTTTAATAATTTTTTTAAAATATAACATTGTAGAAAGTATAATATATTTTTTGTTATTTTTTTAAATATAATTTTTATCTTGTATACTTAATAGAAATTAAATTATATAAAAAGAATTTTAATTAACCACTTATAAATAAAGTGCCAAATTATATTTGAAAAAGTAACAAAACAAAGTAACATTTTATAATATTGTGATCTTTGTTGAAGAATTTTACAAAAAATAGCATAATTTAATAAAAATGATAAATGAAGTAGATAATGGATATTAATTTTAAGTTTTATAATATTTAAGGTAGTAATTTTCAAGTTTTTAAAGTTAAAAAAGGTAAAATCCAACTACTCCAAAAATTTAAAGGGATATTTTACATTTTTTTTCTTTTTTTAATTTATAGTAAGTTTGACTTATAAACAAAGTTGGGGTGCAGCTACAATGCCTTTTTTTTTTTGGCAATATTGTAAAAGTAAAAAATGTGTATTTTAAACACCGGGCTATGAAATTATATTTTGTCTATATAAAGTATAATAAAAATAAAAATAATATAATAACTATTAACATATATAATTTGATATTAGTTGTGTTTAATGCAACAAAATACCATATTAAGTAAGATTTATTTGCAAATAAAATATTATGATATTCTTACAAGATTTTCAACTTTATTTTGCTAGAAAATCTTAATGGGTGTATAGTAATCATTGCAGTCGTAATAGTACGCAAGATTGCAATGTTGTAGTTGTAATTTATTTATTTATTTTTTGGTGAGATAGTCGTAATTTATTATTACGTTTGTGATTTTTAGAAAAACTGCAAAAACAATATAATGTAATTTTAGCACCTTCCCCATCTATAATTTTGCAACAATAACATTACAACTCACAATTTAAATCCTTGCTTAAAGCGTGACATTTTTCCTGATTATTTTTGAAATTATAATTTCTGTGATAAATTTATGGCCAAAATTGCGTGATCTATAATTTAAAATTATAACTAAATGCTAGTATTCTTGATAAAATGCCAATAAATCAGACGTCACTCGTACATAACAAACAAGTCAAAATACAAAAGCTAAGAATTAAAAACATAGCTTTGTGGACTTACATAGGGACAGGAAGACAATGGTATATTAATCGGGGAAGAAAGTCTTGGTTTAGGTGAGAGAAATTGAAGAGTCGATGGAGGATTTGACCCCAATCCGCATCTGGGTAAATTCACATTGTACAGTGAGGTTGCCTGGGAAAAAATAGGGTTCGTATAATAAAAAAGAAAGAATTATGTGTTACATATTTAATTTCCAGAATATTGGAACAATCCAATTCGAATCTGATTCCTTTTCTTTTTTTTTTTTTATCATTTTTGAAAAAATAAAATATAATTTTTATTTTAAGATCCGCTATTTTTTTACTGCAATATGCAATTAAAAAAATCTTATATTTATCTCTCTTTAAAATTTATCCCATCTATTTCTTAGAAAATGCATTGAATCCAAATCTAATTCTAATTTGGGTGTTCGGAAGATTTTACAAATTTACATACTATTACCCTTTGTTTGACATACTTAGAAATGAGAATTCATTTTATTTCATTTAAAAAAATTAATTTCATTTCATGTCTAAATGAATTTTTTTATTTGGAATAAATTTTATAAAATGTAATTTCATTTCATTTTGAAAAGAATTTTTTGTTTGGAATTTTAATTAAAACATGTGGCATTCTTTTTAAATATTTATATTTATAATATTATCCCTAATTTAATAGGGTAATGAGCTCTCTTCTAGTAGAAGATAAAAGAAGAAGGGTAGGGATAGTTAATAATTTGAAAAGTTAAGGATAAAATTTTTCAATAAAAATATTACATTTCAAATAAAATGAAATCCCAACAAATTCTAACTAATTTGGTGGGATTTCAAAATGGCAATTATGTAAATAAAATAAAATTTATAAATGAAATAAAATTTAATAAAATTTAGATCTAAACATGATAATTTGATAGAATTTATTTCATTTTGAAATAAATTCTTATTTTTGAATGTGACAAACATGGGGTTAGAATACTTTAATATGGGAATATTAACTCAAACAATTATAATAACCCAAAGCAAGCCAAAAAAAAAAGTAGAATTTTTGCAACTATCATGCCATAATATGATAGAATAGGGAGGGAATAAAAGATTATATTATAATTATTTTTTGAAAATTTTGATTAAGGTACAGAAAAAAATATGGATTTATAATAGATCATTTCAAGTTTTTCAATATCTTTTAATGATATTGTTTTTTGTGTTTTATTTTTTTTTAAATTGAAGGGAAACTAATTATAGAATCATTAATAAACATTGATGGATAAGTGTTCGTTGGCATTATAACTGATGTTTATTTTGATATATTAATATTTTTAAAATTATATAAAAACTTAAGAATACAAACATTAATTATGACCAATATTTATAATGATGCATTTTGAAAATAGTAACAAAAAACCAGTGTTAGTTTTAAAATCAATTGACATTTAAAGTTAAGTTATTTCATAGTTATAGGAATGTGTGAAAACTTAGGACTTTAATTTTTTGTATAACTATTGTCTAAAAAATATTTGAAGCATCATGTTAGGAAAAGTAAAATTTTTATATATTAATTTTGGACTTAATTGATGTCTAAAGTATGACAACCACTTGTTTATTTCAGAGAGGTGATATGAAGGACATCAGTATTGCATTAAAAACCAACGTCCATTATTTTTTATAAGACCTATAAATTTTGCTTGTACTCATTTTTTAATGTTTGGGTGGAATTTGAACATAGTTCACATATTTTTTGAAAATGCTTTAAATTAATGGGAAGAATTCCATTCAAGACTCCAATGTCTTTTGCTTTCAAATAGCAGAAGACATTAGAGTCATGGATTGGATGCTTATACAAAATTCAAAGAATTTATAAATTAGGAGCAATGATGGATGAGTTGTCTTTATATTCCTCATGACAATTTAAAGTTGATAATAAAGATCAATGTTTGCAAAATCTTGTAAAATACTTCCTTTCATTTTTTGTTTCAACATGATTAAAAGAGTATTGAGTTCCACTTGAGAGAAACAAAATTTTCTTCAATACATGAGAATTTACATTAAGGACGAGAATTTCCACTTTACAATCTAAAGTTGATAACAAAGGTCAATATTTGCAAAATCTTATGGAATGCTTCCTTTCATTCTTTGCTTCAATATGATTAGAAGACTAATGAGTTCTAATTGAGAGAAACATAGTTTTTTCTTTCAATATATGAGAATTTGCATTAAGAATGAGGATTTTGATATAAGTGGAGTATAAATTTAGTTATATAGTGATTTTACTATAAATGTGTATTGATGATTTATTGTAGCTTTTGTGTAAGTTATTTTATGAAATATATATAAATGTAATGATTTATAAAGAAATAAAATGTCAGAATTAATTTACACAATTGTTTATCTTTTTCCTCATCTGATTATACATTCATAATAACTTGTTCAATAGCAATTAAATTTTATCATAAATTTGTATATTTAGCATTTGGTTTGTAAAGTATACCAAATAGAAGAAATCAAAACACGAATAATTTTTTTTTATAAATTTGTAATATGATTGTATGATAAGACATCAGTTATTAATAAAAATAATATCTAAAGGCATTTCAAACATCTTTATTGAGCAATTTCTTATCACATTAGTTCAGGACTTTATCAACTTCTACTATGATGACATTTATGATTTTATAGGAATATGTGAAAACTTAAAATGTTGATAATTTACAAAATCATTTTCTAGAAGACATTTCAAATATCTCTCCAGGAAACGTAAAACTTTAGCACATTAATTTGAGACTCAATTAATGTCTAAATGTATGACAAGTGTCATTTCTTTGGAGAAAAGGCTAACCTAAAGCATTGATTGTTTACTCATAATCAACGTCTAAGATTCTTGATATTACTCATAAATTTCGTCATCACTTTCCATTTTAAACATTTTAGATTCTTGATATTACTTACAAATTTCATTATCACTTTCCATTTTAAACACCTCAGTAATACCTTAACTCCTATTATCTAACTCTAGCATTTGTGTGGAGTGGGAGGACACTTCCTTTATCATTTCATCTAGCATCTTTAAAGACATCAAAAAATCTTATTGAAGAATTGCTTACTCCAATTTGTTTTACTTTCATACATTGATAAGTTTTTAATGTGTCAAATAAAATGGTTGAAAAGTTATCTTACTCCTTTAAACTCTAACATTACTAATAGAGGCAGCTGTATTACTTAGATTTATGCTTTACCAATATGTGAGCAACAAGAATTAGTGGTGAAGATGGCAACGAGAATGGAATAAAGTATGGTCTCCTCTCTTTTTTATTCATGTGATATTAATGTATAGGTTTGTTGATTGTATTTATTGATATAACAATATATGAAAATTAATAAAATTACAAAATATATTTTCATAATTGAATGTTTCCTTTATAATATTTTTGTAAATTCATGTCTAATCTATTGATGTTAGTATTGGTTTGTATAATAAGAAAAATATACATAAAAAATGACACTAGAGTTATTACAAATGACCTACATCATAATTAAATGTAAAGTAATATAAACTTAAATAAATAAAATTATCAATTCAAAAATGATATCAAATTTTATAAGTTAGAAAAAAGGCATTGGTGATTACTTGATTTGATATGAATTTATAAAATTATCGATGTATTTTCCAATAATCAATATAATTTTATGTTGCTATAAAATGATTTGTGATAAAAAAATTCTCAAATACTGATGTATAAAAGTATTATTGTGACAATTTCTAATGTATAATCGATGTTAAATTATATTTACTAGAATGACATCACATTTATATAGACAATGAATATTATAGTAAAATCGACATCTAATGACTAACATAGTTTATCTAATCTCACTTTACATGTTAGCATTTCTTAATAGCCAATATGAAAAGTAAAATGATGTTGCTCTAGAAAAAATACAAAAGACTATTGGAAGAATGAAATCTACGGCTAAAGCGTTGTGGAACTATTTGTAAAATTAGGATTCTTTTAACATGAAACTTCATTTTATGAAATATTAGAACTTCAACAAAATCAAGAATTGCAAATTGCTCTTCTAATCTTTTATGCAAATAAGATCTGCTTACCAAATATCCTAAGATTTTTATTTAATGTTGTCTTAATATATATATATATATATATATATATATATATATATATATATATATATATATATATATATATTATAGATGTATGGATTTGTTTGTTTATGCTTTGTCTTAATATCTTTAACTTAAGATGATTAAGGTTAAGATTATGATGCTATACTAAAATGTTTTTGATTCTCTATTAAATTATGAATATGCATATAACCTTAGGTATGAAATAGATTACACATAGATAATTGCCTTTATAAATATATGGAATTGTTTTGGTTTTGGGTATATACTTGAAAAATGTTCAATTCTAGATAATTTGAGTTGCATTATATATATATATATATATATATATATATATATATATATATATATATATATATATATATATATGAATGTATTTAGGTTTTAGACACATAATTGAGAATATGTATGATTTGTGACAATTTAGGATTTGCTTAATGTTCTAACGTATATTTTTCTCACTAGATTAGCTACTTATGGATTAAAGATGGATGCATGCTGATTAGTGTAGTATTGAATATTAAAATGGGGCTAACAAATTTATCAATTTGCAATTACTCAAGGAAGGGGAGATTTTAGCGACGACCTCATAAGGTATCCTTAATTTAAATGTTGTTATGTCAAGAGGGAGACTATTACACAACTATTAAGTCATTTATTTGTCCATGTCATTGACATAAGGTATATGTGATAGATATAACACAGTGGAAGTAACTTATGTAGCATGTTTAATGATTAAGAAAATCACAAAAGCTTATGTTTTCTTAAATGATATGCTTTATAATGTTGCAAATAATTTTATTAAGTGTTTGTAAATCCTTGATAGCTTATTAATTGATGTAAAGAAGCCATTGTATTTAAGTTACACTAGATTTACATATTTATCTGTTATGTTAAGATTATTCAACTTGAAAATAGGAAATAAGTGGAGTGACAAGAGTTTCATGGTATTACTGCAATTGTTGAAAGACATGCTTCTTGAAAATAATATACTACCCATTTATGCTTATGAGGTGAAGAAAATTATGTGTTCGATAGGTACAAAGTATAAAGTATAAAAAGATTTATATTTATCTTAATAATTGTTTATTGTATCGAGAGGAGTACAAAATATTGCATAAATGTCCAAAATGCATAACATTTCATTATAAATTGAAGAAGTATGATGGTAACATGAAAGAAAGAGCTTCGACTAAGGTGTTATGGTATAATCCTATAATATTATGGTTTAATTGTATCTTTGCTAATGTAGAAGATAGCAAAAACTTAATATGGCATATGAAGTGAATGATTTTTTATGGTAAGCTTTATCATCTTATAAATTATTCTTAATGATGGATAACTGATTCATTATTTCTTGAGTTTGGTAGAAAAGTAAGAAACCTTAATTTTGTGTTATGTATTGATGGAATGAACCCTTACAGTACCATGAGTAGCTAACATAACACATAACTTGTAATATTGTTAATTTACAATCTCCTTCCTTTGTCATGCATGACATAGATATTATTGATATTAGGGCTTAAGTAACTAGGAAATGATATAGATGTTTTCTTCAAAGACTTGAAACTTATGTGGAATAAAGGTATGTTAGTGTTTGATGCATACTATTAAAAGTTTTTCAAGTTGCATGCCATACACTTTTACACAATCAATGACTTCCTAACTTCTAAAAACTTATTAAACTATATCATTAAAAGGCATATAGCATGCTCTATATATGAAAATGGCACATTCCTATAACTATTGTAGGCTAAGAAAGATTAATGGCTTAAAAGGTTATAGCTAGGAAAGAGTTTTATGAAAGGATAATATTTATTAAAGCAAATATACCTAAATGTGGTGGCACTTCATGGAAGAAAAGGTCTATATTCTTCAATATTTCATATTGAAAAGACTTATTTATAAGACACATTAATATCATGTATATAGAGAAAAATGTATGTAATAGTTGGATTAAAACATTCTTGAACACGATGAACAAGAAAAAGGATGGAGTGAAAGCTAGACTAAACTTGTAAGAGATAGTCATACGAGAGGAATTAGCACTAGAAAGAAAAGGTCAATTATCACAACTTTCTTGGTCATGACTAGCATGCATTTTGCTATTGCTTTCCACAAGTCTGTCTAATCCTATTTTAGTATCATCACATCATTTCTATTAAATAAATTTAGTTTAAATACTTTATTATATTATTAAAAGGGTATTTACACAAAAGTCATATTATCAAGTATTCAAAATATTTATAGAAAAACTAAAGAACCTATACTTCTTTATCCTAACTTCTTATTTACAATCATGGCAGCTTAAACTTTACTTCGTACATCCTTACTCTTGGACTATAGTTAGTGGTTGCAAAACTTGACTTGAGCATCTATAAAATGATATAAAGAAAAATAATGATACCTAAAGTCTCACTAAGTAGACATTTTACTTTTTTAAAACATTTTATAATCAACACCTATATATTTCTTTCATAACTCTTATCAAGCAAAGCAACAATTTATATTATCAACAAATAAATAACAATATTAAACATACATCAATCCATGCATTTGATTAATAAACACAAACAATTATTCAATAATAATAAGTAATATGCCTTGTGCCTTTTGATTCACCTTATCCGTTCATAAATCCAAACTCTTCCCTCTTGGTATTTTTTCTTAATCATAACTATGTAATCTGAACCAGTATAATATTTCATATCAAGATTTTATCATCACATATTTCATCTTTTCATAATTCAACATTTCATCATATTTCACATATCATCACATTTTCACCATCACCATTTCATATATCATCTTATACCCATGATCATATTTTATTACATATCTCATTATCACATTTATTTATCTTCTATCTCATCATTTTATTCTTTATTATTCATAGTAAAGAATTAAGAATCAATAATGATTATACAAGCTCATAATTCACATAATTCTAATTCGTTTGTTTATTAAAGCAATTATTTTTATATTTCAATTTTAACGTTGTTCTTTCATGGCTACTTGAGTATACAACTTGATTATGGTTTCCCAAACGAGGCCATGCTCAAGTACTATACTTGAGTATTCTAAGGTGGAATTGTAATAGAATTTCAATATTTAAGTATGATACTTAAATATAAATCCCAAATATCATAGGGCCAATATTTGAGCACCCTACTTAAATATTTTTAGTCAAAAAGGTTAAGTTTCACAAGTACTTGAATAGGATATTTGAGTATTGGCTTTTGAGTTTTATATTCAAGTTAATATTTGAATACTTTATTTAAGTATCAACTTGGAATTTTCATAAATATTTTTAGTCAAAAAGGTTGAGTTTTACAAGTACTTGAATAAGGTATTCGAGTACTGGCTTTTGAGTTTTATATGCAAAGCAATATTTGAATACTTTATTTAAGTATCAACTTGGAATTTCCATAAATTGTTCAAAATAGTGTAAAAAACCCAACTTAATCAATCTAAGTACTTCATGCAATAGCACACACATATTATACTCCCTTTTCACACGACAATCGTCAATATTTTTAGCTTAATAATAGAATCATAGCTTATCATCTAAATTCTATCTTTAGATCCTCAAATTCCATAAATTTTAACTGTTAATAAAAAATTTAAAAATATCATTCGCTTTCATTATTAAATAAGTATACTATCTACTTATCTTATGTGGAGGATATGAATTTAGTTCAAAGAATGCTACCTTTAACCTAGATATAATAAATTCAAGAAGATTAGGTCTTATCTTCCAAATCCCTAATTTTCTCTTCATCGATTTCTAAAGTTTTCAACTATTGGTTAGTACTAAATTTTTTTTTTACCTTCATTAGAGATGAGTTGAGAATGATTTCTTAAGAAATCTAGCTCTAATTGCATTTGAAGAGTGGCTTGAAATATTGAAATTGAAATACCATGGCTAATTAAAGAAAGTCAGTGGCAAGAGAAAGAAAAATGGGAATTCTAGGAAGGGTTTTTAGCTTTAATGAGTAGTAAGGGTAGAATTGTAATTCTAGTGAATTAATAGGGGCATTTTTTAAAAATATTTTTCTAAATCTCCTTCATATATCCTATTTCAAATCAAATTTCACACAACTACTTAATTAACTTAATTATAGTTATTTTCATAATAAAATCCTATTTTCTTTAATTAGTTACTTGCCTTAAATTTTTTCATAATATTTTTTATTTTTTTCCTAATTATTAACACTTTTATGAAAATTAATGGATAATTAAATAAAATAAAATTTTATAATTTTAAAGGCATAATATTTCTTCCCTTTTTGAATTCTTAAGAATTAGTTAGTAGAAAAGATTAAGACAATCTAAACTTGAAGCTTAACAAAGAGATACAGATAATTTTTTCTTATTTTAATCTTATATTCCTAAGTAGCTTCCTTAACTTTATGTTTTTCCTAATAAACTTTTATAGAAGAAATTACCTTGGTTCTTAACTTGCGAAGTTAGCAATCCAAAATCTCTATTAGTTGCTTTTTAAAAGAAAGTTTTGGATCTACCTGAAGTTATTCATATTAAATAATATGTGAAATGTCAAGTAGATATTTTTGAAGCATCAAAATATAAAACATCGAATGAATAACAAGCAAATAGTTTGGTGAATCAAGTTAGTATGCAATGGATCCAACACACTGAATAATTGGAAATAAGCTAATATAATAGGGTACTAATTTCCTTTTCTTGCCAAATTGCATCACTCCTTTATTAGGAGAAATTTTAAAAACATAAGATCCCCTTCTTGAAATTCTAGTTCTTTTCTTCTTTTAACAACATATAATTTTTTATGATCCTAGATAATTCTCAATCTGTCTTAAATGATCTTCACTTTTTTAAGTGCATTAGAAATAAGATCAGGGCTAAAAAATTTAGCTTCTCTCAGTTCAAATTATTCTATTGGAGATCTGCATTGTCTACCATACAAAGTTTCATACAATGCTATGGATGATTGATAATTATTGTTGTAAGCAAATTCTATCAAAGGCAAATCTTTCTTTTAATTACCTTTAAACTTACAGGGACATGCACCTAACATATCTTCTAGAATGTGAATGCTATACTCAAATTAGCATTCTATTTAAGGATGAAGTGCAGTACTAAAGTGTAACTATGTCTCAAGAGCTTGCTAGGAAGACTACCAAAAATGAGTTGTAAACCAAGTCCCACAGAGTTGTAAACTAAGCCCTGTAGTTTAAATTAATAACAAAAAAGATTCCATGCAAAAGAACTATCTTTTCAAGACACAATTAGGCTTATTGGGTTGTGAAATAACTAGTTTTAATAAGAAGAAAGTGAGCCATTTTGGTTAATCTATCTACTATTACCTATATTGAGTTATTTTTTTTAGAGATTTAGGAAGTCTAACAAGGAAATCGATAATTACACTTTCCTACTTATATTTGGGAATGGGAAAAGATTGATGTAATGTAAAGGGCTTTTTTTATGTTTAACTTTAACTTATTGAATGGTAAAATATTTCAACATAAAATTAGGTGTGTCTCTTTTCATGTCTTTCCACTAAAAGTTGTTATAAATTATGATGCATTTTGGTAACACTTAGATGCATGGTATAAAAAGAATTATGAGCTTGATGAAAGAACTTATTTCGTTTATGCATTGGAACACAAAGTTGATGATAAAATTGGATCACTTTTTGTTTACTGATCATTAAATCTGTATTTTGATCTATCATCACTTCTTCTTTCAATGTTAGATATTGAGGATCTTACCTTTGTTATTCTTTGATTCTTTCTATCAATATAGATTAAATTCTTACCTGAGTAACTATCATTATATGATTTTTAAGTTGAATATCGGTTAAAGTTCTCCATAATTTTCTACTTAATGCATTAACTACAATATTTACCTTGCTTAGATAATAATGAATAATCTTATCATTATTTTGTTTTACCAATTTTATCCATCTATGTTGTTTCAGATTCAAATTTTATTAATCAAAGATGTATTTTAGGCTTTCATGATTAATATATGTCTCAAAAGCTTTGCTATACAAATAATGATGCTAAAATTTAAAAGTGAACACAATAACATCCATCTTGAGATAATTCAATTCATGTTTCTTTAATTGCTAAGATGCATATGCAATCACCTTTCCATTCTATATTAATACACAATCCAATCAATTTGAAAAGCAATACAATATATGGAGACCACTCCAGATCCTAAAGGAAGAGCTAAAGGTAGCAATAGTTAAACATGCTTTCAATTGTTGGAAACTATTCTTGCATTTATTGGACCATCCAAATTTCACTCATTTCTAAATAAAATTTATTAATGGAAAAGCTATTTTAGAAAAGTCTTTAATGAAAATAATAATTGGCTATTTTAAGGAAACAATGGATTTCGGATATAGTAGAAGGTTTAAGCCAAGTTTAAACTACTTCAACCTTTTGTAGATTAACTTAAATGTCATCCTAGAAGATTAGATATCTCAAGAACTTCATACTAGTAAGTTAAAATTTACATTTGGAAAAATTTGTAAAGAGTTAATGATTTTGAAAAGTTTGCAAGATAATCTAAAGATGTTAGGTATATTCCTATTCATTTTTAGAATAGATAAGAATATCATCAATGAATAAAATTCTAAACTTGTCAAAAAATGGTTTAAAGATTCTATTCATGAGATCTATAAAAGTTATTAGAGCATTGGTAAGGTTGAAGGACATGATAAGAATTCATAATAACCATATTAAGTTTTCAAGGTTATTGTAGGAATATCTTATTTTCAAATTTTCAATTAATAATAATTAAAGTGTAAGTCAATCTTGAAAAAATACTTAGCATTTTACAATTGATCAAACAAATTATCAATTTGAGATAAAGGATATTTGTTTTTGATTATGACTTTGTTCAATTGGTGATAATTAATACAAAAATGCAAGGTTCCATCTTTCTTCTTTACAAACAAAACTGGAGCACCCTATAGATATGCTATAGAGATGCATTAATATGAAGAAAACTTTCATCAATTATTTTTTACAATTATTTCTTAAGTTCTTTCAATTTAGCCAGAGCTATTCGATAATGATGAATGAAAATCAGATCAAAATTGGGAGTAACTTCAATGTTGAATTCAATTTCACAATCTAGAGGCAAAATAGGTAAATATTCTAAAAAGACATTTGAAAATTCATAAACAATTGGAACATTTTGATTTCAGGAGAAAGCTAATTGAAATCTTGGATGATGGTAAAATAAGCAAAATATCCATTATGGATAAGCTTCTAATCTTTAATGCTAGAGATAATTCCAATAATTTTAGAATTCTTTTCTCCCTAAAGTACAACAAGACAGGCTTGTTCTATAATAAAAGTAATTATTTTGTTAAAACGATCTATTTAAGCTTGATATTTTGATAACTAATCTATACCTATGGTGATGTTGTAATTGAATATTTCAAAAGAATCAAATTTACAAGCATTGTTTGATCATGGATATAAACAAGATAAGCATCTATAAACCATATAGTAACTATAGTAACTATAGTTTTATCTACTAATAAAGGATTTGGTAATTTACTAAAAAGCTTATTCATCAATGAAGCAAGTTTCATAGAAATAAAAGAATATGTAGCTTCTAGATCTAATAAAGCATAAGCAAATAGATTTTTAGTAGAAAGCGTACTTATAACAACAACATTAGAAGTTTATGCCGTCTAGAAAGTTAAAGTGAGACTCTTGCTTGGTTTCTTGATTGGTTCCTCCTTCTAATATTACTACTACCACTAAGGCTTTGCAATAGATGTGGGTTGTGAGATACAACTTAGGTTATAGATAAAATTGGTACAGGAGGAAGATAGTTCACACTATAGCTTGAAGGATTACTCGGATAATATCTTCCTTTGTGGCCCAACTGGCCACATTGAAAACAAATTATATTCACTTTATTACACCAACTAGAATATTTGTTACCACATTGAATACATTAAAGCAGTTTCTCATGAAAATTCCTTTTATTTTGAGACATTTCCCTACTTAAGTTAGAAGGAGTATTAAAAAATGATGAATGAGATGAAAGATAACCTTAACCTTTTCCTCTAAGAGGTGCACTAGAAGCACTTGTAGGTTAAAAAGTTGGAATAGATTGACTTCTATCACTAGAAGGAATATGAGATAAAGGCATCTTTCCAACATTAATTGAATGACTCAATCCTTCAAACTGACTATACTTTCTATTAGATTGTTCCCTTATTTCTTTATAATCTTTGATTCAATATTTAGTTTCTAGCACTTAATCAATGATATCTTAGAATGTGGTATCTTTGGTGACATAAGTGATATTGAAAAAGTGATCATAGAGGCCATAAGTAAACTTCCAAACTTCTACTTTTTTGATAGGTATCAAATAACCCACATAGCAAGATAAATGAATAAATTAAGATTTATATTCATTAACAAACATTTAACCTTATTTCAAATGCACAAAATTTAGCTTCATAGACATTAAGAGGTAAGAAAACAATTATTAGAAAGCAAGCCATGTCAAAAGTGGCAAAAAAGAGTCTTTATTTTCAATTGTGTTAGTAAACCAAAAGTAAGCAACGTCTTTTAATTTATAACAAATAAGTTCAATTAACATATAATTAGAATAGGATAGCATTTTACCATATCACTTAATTTAAGCCAAGAACTAATGAAGATCAATATTAAAATCTATTCCAGCGAAATGAGGAGGTTTTTGCTTGTTGATTGATGGATGATAGAAAGTATATCAATGAAACTTTCATTAGGTAGTGTTGATTCCTTTTTTTTAAGTGATCAGAGGCTTGATCCTCCTAATTCTAATGTTGTTCCCGCTTATTTCCTCAGTGGAGAACTTGAATCATATCAAACAATAGCTATTGTTAAAAAGTAGCAACCTACCAAGGAATGTTTTGATCATTATTTCCCTCATATGTACCACTATGAGCTTGTGACTTTTTAAATGATTTTCCATCCCTAGGATTGCTAATTTCATGATTACTAAATTCTAGCATTGCCTAATTTAGGGTAAGATTTCAAGTGTTCAATTCATATTTAGATATTCCTACAAGCAACTGTCTTAGCAATTATCTTACAAAAGCTCCAACACTATCATTATACAACTTTAGGGTCCACTAAAATGGTATTGAAGGTATATGTTCTTGGGTACACATGTATCACTAATACAATTTTGAACAATTCCTAAGTAAGTACTGATAATTATATCATATTAATCCTATCCTAAAACTATTTTTCCATTCAATTCTTAAATCGTGCTTTGATGCTAATTTTGTCATGACTCATCTAGCCATGACTATGTGGATTCCATTGACGATTTTCACAAGTTTGTCTAATACTATTTTGGTATTATCACATCATTTCTAATAAGTAGATTTATCTTAAATACTTTGTTATATTATTAAAAGGGTATTTGCATAAAAGTCACATTATTAACTATTCACAATATTAAAGAACCCATACTCCTTAGTTTACTTTTCTATTCATCATCATGCCTGCTTAAAATTTTACTTTATACATTCCTATCCTTGGACTGTAGGTAGGGCCTATAGAGCTACGACTTAAGTATCTATAAAATGATATAAAGAAAAATAATGAGATCCAAAGTCTCAGTAAGTAGATACTTTACTTATTTAAACATTTTATAATCGACACTCATGCATTTCTTTCATGAAAGTAATAATTTATACTATTAACAAATGAATAACAACATTAAATATATATCAATCCATGCATTTGGTTAATAAACAAAAATAATAATTAAATAATAATAAGTAACCCGCCTTATGCTTCCTAGTTTACCTTATTCATTCACAAATCTAACCTCATCCTTCCCCATTTTTTTAGTTGTAATGTGTATTTTAGATTTAGTATAATATTTCACACTAAGATTTTGTCATTAAATATATCATTTTTCATACAATTCACCATTTCATTATATTTCACATATCTTTGTACTCTCATAATTAAAATGTCACTTATCATCTTATACCTATCATCACATTTCAACAAATATGTCATCATCATATTTTGTCATCTTCCATTTTATCATTTTATTCTTTATTATTCATAGCAAATAGTTAAGAATTAACAATGATTATACAAACTCATAATTCAAACAATTTCAATTTGTTTGTTTGTTAAAGCAGCCATTTCTATGTTTTAATTTTAATATTATTCTTTCATGAGTATTCAAGTGTAAGACTTAAGTATAATTTCCTAAGTAAGGCCATACTCAAGTACTAAACTTGAGTATTCTATAGCAGAATTGTATGGTAGCTTTAATATCAGAGTATGGTACTCGAATACAAAGCCTTGAGATCATTAGCCAATATTTGAGTACCTTACTTGAATATTTTCAATTAAAAGGTCATGTTTCATAAGTATTCAAATATGATATTCAAGTACTAGCTTTGAGTTTTATACTCAAGATAGTACTTGAATACTATATTTGAGTATTAGCCTAGAATTTCCAAAAATTGTTAGAAATAGTAAGAAACCTAGCTCAATCAACCTAAGTTCTTCATGCAGCAGCACACACATATTATACTCCATTTCCATATGGTAATATCAATATTTTTAGCTCTACAAAAGAACCATAACTCATCATCTATATTCTATTTTTAAATTCTTAACCTCCATAAAATTTAACTATTAACCAAAAATTTAAAACTATCATTCACTTTCATTGTTAAATAAGTAAGTTATCTACTTACCTTAAACCTAAAGACATGAAGGAGATGAATTTAGTTTGAAGACATGATCAATTTAAGAAGATTAGGTCTCGTTTTCCAAATCCTTAATTTTGTTTTCATTAATTTCTAAGATTTCAATTAATAGTTCGTAGTAAAGAGATTTTTGTCTTGGATTGGAGATAAGTTAAGAATGATCTCTTACAAAATCTAACTTTAATTGCATCCAAAGAGTGATTTGAACTAATTGAAGAAAAAGGAATAAATCAATGGCAAGGGAAAGAAAAGTGGGAATTTTAAGAAGGTTTTTGGCTTTAATGAGGAGTAAGGGTAGAATCATAATTCTAGTGAATTAATAAGGGTATTTTTGAAGAATATTTTTTTGAATCTCCTCTACACATCCTATTCTAAATCTAATTTCCCATAACTATGCAATTAACTTAATTACACTTATTTTCATAATAAAATCTTATTTTCAATAATTAGTTACTTACTTTAAACCTTCCTACAATATTTTTTCTTCCTAATTACTGAAACATTTACAAAAATTATTGGATAATTAAATAAACAAAATTTTATAATTTTAGAGGCATAATATTACTGTATGCATTTACCTCTAGCTTGTCATACCTTATTTAGGAAGAAAATATTATATTTTTGCAAGTTTTTACATTAGGTTAAAGTGCCCTAGGGCTACTTATCAAACATCAGAAACCATATTTCTTTAAAAGATTTGTAATTAGTTAGTTTCAAGTCTTACAATTATCATACTTTGATGCAGCTACTTCTATTGGTCATCATTTAAGCAATATTGCCTAGATATGTGAGGTAAACTATTACTAGATTTTTTTCTTCTTTGATACAATTATAAAGGAATGTTGTTGTCACTCTGTGTCAACTTGAAATGTATTTCTTTACCTTTATTCTTTGACATCATGGTATATTTGATTATGTATTTGGTAAAGGAAGTAAGACTTTATGAACAAATTTACTTAAGGTAGATGTATCCATTTCAACAATACATAAAAATCCTAAAAGGGTATGTGCACTACTGTCTTGATAGATGTATTATTAATGGGTACATTAATGAGGAGTTTGTAGAGTTTTCCCTTGAATACTTGTCAAATACAAATACCACTGGCTTCTCAAGCCTTGCTATGAGGAAAGAATTTTAGGAAATGGTACATTAGGACCCTCAAGTGGAGAGCATAACCTATGAAATGCGAGCAGAAGCACACCTCCACATTTTACAAAATAATGAAAAGATTAAGCCTTGCATGGATGAGTATATTACTCTTATAAAAAAGCTCCATTGTCTTAGAAATACATAGTAGGTATAAGTTGAACATAATTGCTTATTCATCACATGGTTCTACAATTAGGTGGGAAGCATGATAAAAACAACATTAGATGTTGTTTTCAAGATTATAAGATAGTCTATCAATAGGCTTTATATAAAGGTTATATCTTATCAAGAATATGATATCAACAAATATATATATTTAGACAAATGGATAGGATGAGTTGAGCACCATATATTTTACATTTGCTCATAATTTGTCAATTGCAACAAAAGTGCAACTACAAATGATACAACTTGTGAACATAATGACATTCAAGGTAGTCATTGCACAAAATAGAGGAGTTAGGAATTTTGACTTAGAGGTAGATTGGTTATAAGTGGATAAAATTTTATTTAGAAGTATACTAAATAATTATATAAAATAATTATAACTTTTTTGATAAATTAAATTTGAGATATTTTATTTTTTTAAATTACATATAAAAATTGTGAAACACTAAATAAAATTATAAAATTTTTTGAGAGAATTTATAGCAGATTATTTATAAAAGTCATAATACATAAATTATTCAAACTTTTACAAAGAAATTATAATAAAATTTGTACAAATATAATTAATTTAATAAAGTTCATATGTATGCATAATTTTTTTAGACATATATAAATGTTTTACTAAGAAAATTGGATGATAAATCAAAACGAATATAAGTGAGTAAAAATTCTATTACAATCATATTTTGTGCTAATATAAATAAAAATATAAAATCAAACTTATAAAGGTTGTAACACATAAATTATTTATAAAAAATACAATAAAAATTTATAAAATTTTTAAAATGATAATTAATTTAATAAAATTATATATACGCATATTTTTTATACATTTATAAAGGCAAAAATTTAATGTATTCAACGAGAAGAGAGAGAGGAAAAAATTAATATATAAATTATTTACAATCTTTAATTCTCAAAGAATTATATATGTTCTTATATTTTATATTTGTATCTTTATATTTTTATATAAAATTCATTATTATTACATAAGTATATAATTTTTTTATAACTTGGTGTATTTTAAAATTTGAGAAGGAGGAGTATATAATAACACATATATATAAAACAAAACGTTGAGCTTTGAGGGTTAGCGCCACCTCTTGTCCTTGCTCTCTTTGCCATTAATTGTACAAGTCATACTATTAATTATTCCTGTAAAATATACGGATAATCTATGACCTCATATAAATCTGCTATAAAATATTGCAAGTCATCGTATAAATTTCACAAATTTACGAGTCATTTGATTTATAAAGGTTGAATTATTTAACTAATTATTATTTAACAAAATAAAGGAGGTAAAACGGATTTTTAAGAAAAATTTATTTTTCACGAAATATAAGAAATGACTTGTTCAATTTCCTATATAAGTTCTTACTTCCTCCGTCTTTCATGAATATAATACTTCTTTATTAGATTTAATCAATGAAATTTTTTTCTTTTTATTTTAATATTATGAAATTAATTGTGCGCAAATTTGTACGATTCTGTACAAATTGAACACGGTGGCAAATTTTCTCTTGGACCGAGGATTTACTACTGTCATATTTTACTATGTTAGAGTGGACCTGAGGTGTGCATATTTTATAAAGGTACTTGCCTTTTTCGGATTGATATATGTAATTTTGTTTTAAATATCTATTTATGTGTAACATGTAAATATGTAATTCTAATATACAGCCCGGAAGAGGTTGCATTTTGTACTCTAAAATTGAGCTAACATGCGAACTTATCGTTGTAGATTCGTTCTAATTTTGTTTAGTTAGTGAACCAAAAAATATAAATGACAATTCTAATTATGATGTATGAGTTAATTTTAATTTTTCATAAAAAATATAAAATTATGAGTTAAAAAAAGTATAATAAAAATATTACTGACAAGATTTCAAATAAAAATAATTAAAATTTATTAATTTAATTTTGATATTATAATTTTGAAGATATATTAATTATTTTATTATATTTTTTTGAAAGTTCAAAATTAAAAAGAGAGATTAATTCTTAAAATTATTATTTTTTAGTATTAATTAAATAACTTTACATATTTTTTAAAAAATTAATTTTTATATAAATTTATTTCTGACGTGAATTAAACAAAATTTGAAAATTGCCCGAGATTGTAGGGACATTTCCTAAAACTACGGTCGAATGGAAGCCCGATCCAAATAAAAACAAATTTTATATTATATAAAGCATAATAGAGTTTCTTGTAGGGTAGGAATCACACGATTTCCAGCACCAGTGGTACAAAAGGGATCAGCCGCATCTGCGTCCATTATGGAGTTGTTACAATTTAAAGAGAACGGCTGCAATATATTGTTGATTCTCCACTTTTCCTTCCCATTTCCTCTGAAGCCATGAAAGTCTTTCTATAATGTCTTAATAAGTCTTTACTACTGCTGAGCTGCTGAATAAAACTAAAACACCATTCCAAAACCAGGTACATATCAGATTATAAATCTCTCTCTCTCTCTCTCCCCCTCCCTCCCTCCCTCGCCCTCTCTGACTCTATCTGTCTATTTCTCTCTCTCTCTAAAACTACCAAAGAATAGCATGATGAAGCATATAATTAGTCCATTGAATCTGTCAATAGTTATTGTAGTTTAAGCTTCTGCTGATCGAGGATTTTTTGGAATATATACAGTTGCGGGTGCAGGTTCTGAAGAAAAGAAGTCAGGTACATCATCCTTCTCAATGCATAATTAATTCAAAAATGTCAATGGGATCCAAATTAAGTTTTGGATTTTTTTTATATTTATTGAGTTAAATTTTATAAATTTATTGTACTAATTTTTATTTGATCATAATTTTTAATTTATATTTAGAATTTAATTTTAAATTTTATTTTTAATTTATATAATATTATTATACGAAAGGAAAAAAGTATACAATTGAAGGCTATAATAACATTTTATGCTTCTATGTTATTTGATGCATTTATCTTTATACTATCAGTTCATAAGTTTTCTAGTCATCTCCTCTTCTTTTTATTTTTTGGTTTGCTTAGGTCAAAATCTAACAAGTGTACAGTCCTTCCGTTTTAATCTTGCTAGGGTTTATATTATTTGATTCGTATTCTTGAACCTTTTCCTGATAACTTAATCCTTTGGATGAATTCTTTTCAAGACTTCTGGAAAAACTGGGTGGATTTCTCAGTCTCTCTCTACTTGAACTGCTTGAGCTTGACGTTTTATAACTCCTATTTCATACATAACATGCTGAAGATCTTTTAGTTAATTTCCATCATGCTCCCTAACATATATGTATTTATTTGATCACTTCTTCCGTTGAGTACCTTTAACATCAATCTTTTTCATATATATATATATATATATATAGAGAGAGAGAGAGAGAGAGAGAGAGAGAGAGAGAGAGAGAGGCCATGAGAGAAGAAGTGAAGTGGAACTATGTATAAAAACACTTGGGTGGGGTTAACTAGATACGAAGAATTTGGGATAAATAATTTTTAATTTAAAAAGAATTTTTTTACTGTTATACATTTAAATTATTTTTTAAATTATTAATATAAATAGTATATTATTCTTTCATTAATATATATAAATAATATTTTTATATTAAATAAACAGAAGCTAAAAGTGAATTTGTACGCTTTTATGTTTTGGGAACAAAAGATGGATTGAGGCTGAGGTGAATAGTTAGTGGATTCTACGATGATAGTCAGAAAAGACAAGGCCTAGAATATTTAGACAGTGCCTCATCTAGCTAGAGCATATTCCTATCCAAGGTGAAGATGCAGTGGAGAATGACATAATTATAATCTAATCATAATGCATGTCGTCTTAAAGAAGTCATTTGCAATAATTTTTAGTAGCTTGAAAATTAAAAAATTATAACCTTTATGTTGTCCCCCAAAATTTATATGTGAGTAACAAAATTGAAAATCGACTTCTTAACAGAATAAAAAGATGTTAATTTTACAATTGAAATATATTATTATTCCTGGATTAACTTCAACTAATTAAGTCTTGATTTAGAGAAATGCATACATACATATTATATTAAGTCATTTATAAAATCACGAATAAAAAAACCTAAAAATTAGTGAATTATAACTTTTTCATTCAACTTTTTTCGACATACGTATCCTTAATTTTAGTGCATTATATATATATATATATATATATATATATATATATATATATATATATATATATATATATATATATATCTTCTTAACCTAACCTAGTGTTATTTGGTTGTGCATTAGAGTACGAGAAAAGAATTATATGCTCCATAAGAATATGATATATTCATGGTTTTTTAAAATGATTCAATCGGTAAGATCTGTTTTATTTATCAAATCATGTCTTGGCTTAATTAATAAATTTTCAAAGAAGTTGGCATCATTCCTGATTTTATAATACTCTTGCACTTTTTTCAGCAGACAGAAAGGCTCTGGTCGTATTCTGTAATTTTGAATTATTCCTCTATCTGTTTGGTTAGAATAATGTTATATAGTACATACGATAATTTAATCGCCTGGCATAACTTAAATTATTTGGCTCTATTGACCATTGCATTATCACCAGCAACATAACTAATTTAGATGCATTTAATGGAAGGAATTTGAAGAATGCAGTTTCTGCCATATATTGCTACCCTGAAAGTTAGATAATGACTATAGGAGCATCAAATTTCACATGTTTAAATCACATTATGGCATATTTGACCAAACCTGCTAACATAATTATTCATGTTTTTATTTCACTGACACTAGCAACGTTGTAAAATTAAAAAGATTCTAGTATACATGGAGAGTGAAGAGGATTTTTACGCAATCAAAGGAGATATACAGACACAAAATAGAAAGGAAAAAACGTACGGATGCTTCGAAAGTAGAGCCCGTACATTCTCAGGTTTGTATCTCCTTTTCGATGAAGTTACAATCTCCTTGCGACATATTATACGAGATGATCATACTATATTATTAATGTAATAGTATATTAATATAATATTAAATTAATAATATATTAATATATTATTTCATTTTTTATGTATCAAATTCTCTCTCGTATTAAAATGATTCGAAGGATTATTTACAAATATAATCCTCTGAGGACAGACAGAACAGAGATTTCAGAAGAACATGGCAATAAAAGAAGTGCAGAGCCGGAAGCGGAGGAGCGTGCAGAGAAAAGTTCATTAGGATCTTCGGAGAAATGTTTGTCCTTTGACTTAAACAAAGTTGCAAGCAGTGAAGAAAATAATCATACAGAGGAAGTGATGGCTGAGGAAAATCAGGAAGAGCAGAAGATTGATGAAAGAAAAAGAAGAGTGAGACAGTACATTAAATCCAAGATGCCTCGGCTTCGGTGGACTCCTCAACTTCATCTATCCTTTGTGCATGCTATTCAGCGGCTTGGTGGGCAAGAGAGTAAGTATATATTACGACTTCATCTATGAAGTATTAGATTAGATTCTTAAATATTTTAGTGCAAGTAACGACTAAGGTAATCATGAATTTAAAAGTGTTTAATAAAATTAATTTTTAAATTAATTAAAAAATATATTAATATATTAATATAAATAAATATATAAATTAAATTAATTTATATTTATTTTAAGATTAAATTCCATTTATCCAATCAAAATATTTAAAATAATTAAGAATATAATTATATAAAATTTAATTAGTTATATTTACCACATTACTTATTTTATTTATTTATTATTCAAAATAATAATATAATGTTATAAAATTTAGTTAATTATAATTTACAGTATCACATATTTATTTATATTAAATTAATAAAGATATGTTAAATCTTTATTTATATAATTAGGATGTAAGTTATTATTTAATTGAAAGAAGAGGAGTAGATTTGAAAAAAATTTAAAATGTTATTAACTTATAAAGTATAAACTATCTTGTAAAATTTATTAAATAAGAATTTTATTTTTTCAAATAAGATAGTGCACCAAATATTTTTAAATGATATTTTATAACTTATTAATTATATTAATAAATTGTAAATTAACTTATTTATTGCTATAAACATAAATTAAGATTGCATCATATATTAGAAGAATTTTAACCTTTTGTTAGAAGCAAAAGGTTTCAAATGAAAAAAATGTAAAAATATTTGTACATCTTGCAGAAAAATACCACCGCTTGTTAGCCTCGGGCTATATTTAAATAAGAATCAAACATATATATCTTATATAGGCATGTTTTCGTGATATAGGTTGATATACTACATGCTTCGGATTTTGAATATAAAGAGGATTAAAATCTTAAAAAAAATCAAATATTATTATATTATTTGAGTCAAATCTAAATCATATTTTTATATTTTTCGAGTAATATTTATATAGTAATATTATATTATTTAAACTAATTCAATTATAAAAATTTTATTGTACTCGTTCACTTATATTTTAAATTTGAATTCCACTATTAGAGTATTAAGAAGTTAGATAATTTATAAATATCACCATAAATTTTCCAAAATATCGTTAAGCTCCTCATTACTTAAAATGAAGCAATTTATAGTACTCTTAAACTTCCCCTTATAAAAATTAGTATATGTGACGTTGGGTTGTGTCCATATTGTGGTGGTCACGTCATGTCCCTGTCCGTTTTGGATCCATAGTTGACAGTATTGAGCTCCATTTGCATAATTGATGGATCGATGGATGATGCAGGAGCAACGCCCAAGTTGGTGCTTAAGCTAATGAACGTTAGAGGACTCAGCATTGCTCATGTCAAGAGTCATTTGCAGGTGACGCCAATAGCATATAATATTGCATTCTTTAAATTAATTGTTATCTTATGTATGCTAAATTGTGAGAGAATTAAAAAAAGTGTACGATTCAAATAATTGAAATTAGGATCGATAATAAGTCAAGTTAAGTTAAGTTAATTCATGAATAGTTTGATTCAAGTTTTTAGTCATAAACCAAGTTTATAATATAAATAAACAATATATGAATTGAATTATTTAATTCATATTTTAAATGAGTTAAAGTTGAACTATAAAAACTTAACTCATTTATATTACGATTTGGTTTGATATGCCTACATATAAAATAAAAAATTATATATGTATAAATATACATATTATAATATATATTATATCTTCAAAAAATATTTAACAACATTGAATTCTAAAATTTAAGATAATATATATTTTTATTATTTCAATATTTTTATAAGAATTTTAAATATTATTTTAAGTAAAAAAATATAAAATAATTAGATTAACAATGATTGATCATTTTTTTTATTTGTAAATTTTTCTTAAGAATGAAAATCAAAGGTTAAAAATTTTAATAGATAATTTATTGGTTTTACCTTTATAAGTCAAATAAATAAATATTTTATTCTTTCAAAAAACTTCATAATTTTATATTTATAGGTTAAATAATTATATAAAATTCATTTTTTACTTGTAATTTTTAAACAAGGTTTAATTTTTAAATACAATAAATCAATAAAGTTATAAGTATCAATAAAAAATTGAAAAATTCAAACAAATTCATTTTTTAGAATCTACTTATGGTCATAATATAATTTTATAATTTAAGATTAATTATCATTCTTATTATATTAAATATGCTTAGATTACCGTATTTGTATATTTTTATCTATGTTATTAAGTTACTAAAGATATTAACTTTCAAAAATATTTTAAAGTATTAAATTGCTGGTAAAACATTTTATTAGTGTAATTGATTTGAGTTAATGAGTTGAGTTGAGCTATTTGTGAACTCAATTCAAGTTAAGCTTAAATCCAAAAAAGGGAAAAAATTTGTTTGAATCAAGCTTAAGTCAAATTATGAGTTAAACAAGTTTGATGTAAGTTTAGCTAGGTGAGAGTTCGTGAGACTAACTTAATTTGACTTGATTCATTATTGGTCTAATTAAAATTAATATGTTTTATTCCTTACATTTTTTTTTTTGTGATTACGTGATTTCATTTAATTTCAGATGTACCGGAACAAAAAGCTCAATGATGCTGGGCAGGGTAAGGATTATTATCCTATAAATCCCTTTTACTCCTTCGAGAAGTTTTAATTTGAAAATTATCATTTTTTATGAAATTAAATTAAATTTATTATTAATGTAAATAATTTTTATACTATCACTCATTCATTTATTGTTATATTAATAAAAATTATTGAAAAATTTTTATTGCAGTAAAAAATTCTTAATTACTCTTATTTTTTATATAATATATATTTTTCATTTATTGATAGTATAAAAAATTTATATTAATAATAAATCAAAATTAAACTCTATTTTCACAATGAAAAAAACCTCTCTTAGGCGAACTACTAAAATTGAGAAATGGTTTAACATGAGATTTCAATAGAAAGTGGTATTTTCTAAAAGGTCCGGTTGGCAATGTGATGGATTCGATCGGACAGTCTAATTAATTGCACAAATAAAAAAAATGTCAAGTGCGTGTGGCAGGAGTGATTAGGGTACTCAAAGTGTTTATGGTCCGCGGTTCGATATGTGAATTTTACGTGAATTGAATTAAAGAAAATTGTATCTGTTAAAAAATTATCTAAACGAATTTGGTTCGAAACGTCATAGATCAAACGGATTAAGCTTGTGGATCTAATTTTTTTTAAAAATTTTATATTCAATTATATAAATAATATTTTTATTTTAAAAAAAGAAAAACAACACATTAACTAAGTTTACACCGTAACTCAATATAAAATATAAATGAATTTGTCAAAAAATTAAACTCAACAAATAATAAAAATAAATAATCAAATCAATAAACATAAAATAATATAAAAAGATAAAATTAGATATAAAAATATAAAAAAGTCAAGTAAATAAAAAAACATAAAGTAAAAAAATATAAAAATATAAAAAAGGGACCAAATAGATCACCTAACAGATCTATTTCTTAACGGACTAGCTTGCTCGAACTTTAGTTTAATCCAATCCGTCTCGTATGTTAAAAATCATTAAAAGTGATCCTCTAGATATATGATGCTCAAGTTAGTAATTGACTAGGTAGAATAGTAGTAACTTTGTAAAATAACAAATGAGTATACTTTGGCCTTTTATAGGCTCCCTTGGCGAGGGCAAGAACCAGTAGAAAGTGTACATGTGAACAGAGAATTAAAAGAATTCAAGGTAGTTCAGCCATATTTGAGAAGGGGATGTTGCAAGCCTTAACGCTATCCACTAGGGAGGAGTATATGATTAGGGGTTAGGCAATTACGTAAGTCAATGAAATTGGGCTAATTAGGCAAGACTCAATTGTTTCATAACCTATCCATTTAAGTGGAAACGAAATGGGATAACTTGCTTAAAAATATTTGAGTTAAATCTAATGATTTGGATTAGTAAATCGGATGTAATCCACTCACTTATTTTAAACATAAAATAATTAATGTTAAAATTTGGAAAATATACTGCCAAAAATTTTTTACTTAATACAACGTTGGATTTAGAAGAATAATTTAATCGAAGAAAGTAATTGCATTAGGAGCATGTACGGAAAATGTCTGTATATTCAGCATTATTCTTTGGCAAACGAACTTCTTTTTACCTTGCAGTATTAATTGAAACATACAAATCAACCGAAATAGGGCATACCCCTCGGGTTTCCCGTCGTTCTATGAGTCCTCAGCATTTCAAGATGGGAAATGGTGGAATTTTTCTAGCAACCAATTCAAGGTAACTAAAGACGCAATGCTGTTAGTTTTTATTCTGTTATACAACTTTATCGATGCTGTAGCCATAGGAAGCGGATCTCAATCTCCGAAAAATTATGAAAACATTTGGGGTAAGAGATTGTTCTTTTTTCATAAAGGATGCGATTTTTTTTTCTAGTAGTGGTTATATTAACTTTTCTTTTTCTTACTTTTTTATTCAACTAAACAAATAAAAGAATATCTCTCTCTTATTTTTTTTTCTTCTCAATTTTTATCCAACCAAAAACAACAAAAAAAATATCTTTACCTATTTTCGTTTTTCTTTTATTTCTTTCTATTTATTTTCTTTCTTTTCTAATTTCTTTCTTAACCAAAGCCTTGAGGAATTTTCTGCATGCAGTGTAAACAGGCATCAAGAATTGGGTGATGCGATTCAACAACACAACAGAGGGCCAAATTTGATAGCAAGGAACTATGGAATCGGCTCACCAACATTACAAATTCAAGGAAGGCGGTCAATAACTTCAAACCAAATTCAACTAATGGAAGCCACCAGCCGAATAGTGCCCGTGAGACCTACCCAATTCAAAGAAAATAAAGTGTGGCCTCCATTACAAACTATCGACAATCAACAATGTTGGAGCCTTGAGAACAATCAATTTGGCACCATCTCTACAAGCGTTAAGCCACCTAATAAATGGACCCTTGAGAACTATACAAGTATAAAAGATCATTTATCAAAGTTCAGTGAAACTCATGGAGATTCCAATTGCTTAAATCTAGAATTGGGGCTGCAGTTTCGGGTACGAATTTGCAGATTTACATTATGATTACATGTATGATGAGAAATGTATGTTTCCTATTGATTTGGCATTCACAATTGTGCGATTTGTTGGTCACATATAGGAATGGCTGCCCGATTTGCTATTTGGTTTGAGTCAGACTGATTGCAAAAAAGATGCCAGGACTCACTGCAAAAGCATCCCAAAAATTAACACTAAGCTTTCACTCTCTTAGAATCTGAGTTATATCTAGAAGAGAAAGAAAGAAAGAAGTCATTACATTGTGAAATTTTGGATAGCTAGAACATGGGATTGGATCTGAGTTCAAAGAAACATTGATGATTAGAAGTTAGTTTCAAGAGTGCTTCTGGTGTATTTATAACTTGTTTGGGTAATATTTTGATATACATTCTTACAATTTGTAAGTTTTTCATAAAAAATTATAGTTTTGTATGAAATTTGTGTGTAACAAGCACGTGAAAAATTGTATCTCCATCAATTAAAGTTGTATCAAGAAACATTTTACAGGGGATTCCTAAATAATCTTATTTATCATATTCACCGGTACTCATAGGATTTGATAACAAAGAAAACAGGCATGTGACAAAAATAGATTATTAATAATAGTTTTTTTTTTGGTTTATTTGTGATTTTTTTTAAAATGATAATAAAAGTTTTTTTTAACCTTCTCTTATTATTTTGGCAAAAAAATATATATAATCCTTCATATTATATCTTATGTATAAAAAATCTATAATACATAAAAATATGTAATTAAATATTTAAATTATACAAATTCTGTGAAAATTTTCTTATATTATCTTTTCTTTTAAATCCTTAATGGTACAAAGGGTTTCTATTATCATTTTTTTCTAGTGTACTTGATTCGATAAAAATTAACTTTTCAAAATCAATTTTAAAATACTAAATTTTTTTTACTCAAGTGGTATTTAATATCTTTGAAAAGCTTTATATTTTTCTTGTATGTATATATCAGGTAGTTTAACTACTCATTTTATCATAAAAAAAATTCAACTTTACAATCAAAATTGATTCTAAACTAGTGCTAATTTTCACTTTTGAAGTTAATATTTAAATGTTATCAAATGCATAATATTAATTTATAATTATTTTTAAATTAATTATTCATAATGAATTACATTCAAAATTATTTTTATACTAAAATAACTTTAAAAAATGGAATGTTTTATACTTCATTTTGTTGCATCTTGAGATAATTATAACTGAACCTATGAAAAAGAAAAGTGCTAAAGATGAAACGAAATGAAGCAAAGGATGAAATATTTTTTACAGTTCTTTTTGCATAAGAAATAATTTTGAATATAATTGATTACAAGTAATTAATTTAAAAAATAATTATAAATTAATATTTTATATTTGATAATATCTAGACACTAACATTGAAAGTAAAAGTTGTTACTTCTAATTTTTAATTAGAATCAATTTTGATTATGAAGTTGATTTTAAAAATTTAATTTTTGTGTAATCAAATATGCTAAATAATAATAATAATAGAAATCCATTTTACCGTTGAGAATTTGAAAAAGAAACAATAAGAAATTTTTTTTGCACAAGTTGCATAATATAAATATTTAATTTTACATTTTAAAATATTAAATTTTTTATATATATGATATATAATATAGAGGGCTATATATATTTTAGTCAAAATAATAAGAAATGATATAATAAAACATTTTTTACTATTATTTAAAAAATAAAAAATATAATTATAACTATTAGTGGTATTGATTTGTGCCATGTGGCTTTATTTTATATATATTTTTGACTAAAATATATATAACCATCTATATTATATATCATATATAAAAAATATTTAATAGTTTGAAATATATAATTAAATATTTACATTATGCAACTTGTACAAGAAATTTTCTTATTATTTCTTTTTCCAAATTCTCAATGGTAAAATGGATTTCTATTATTTTTTTTTACCACATTTGATTACACAAAAATTAACTTTTTAAAATCAACTTCATACTTAAAATTGATTCTAATTAAAAATTAGACATAATAACTATAGGCCTTAGCAACCTACACCTAAGAGGGGGTGAATTGGATATTTTTAAAATTTTTCTTATTTTTGAAATCTCTTTTGAAAGTCCTTTGATTTTGGGAAGTCATGAGAATAATATTAATTTAATCAATTCCAAGAGAGTTCTATGAACATATTTATTGCATTTAAGATATTATAATTCTAAGAATTAGAACAAACTAACTTATTTCACTATGCACAAATAAATCATCTCAATTCAAGATAATTTAATAAAGAAGTTTGCACATAATATATAACAATTCAATTTACTTGTACAAAGTAACTCATTCAATTATACATAGATAAGAATAAAAAAGTTAATGCATAAATTAATTTCTTTTTCAACTATTGAACCAACAAGATCAACATTGAGACACAATTTATTTAACAAGCTAATTAACTATGCATAGGCAAAATAATCAAGAAGCATGTGCATGGATATACACTATTTTCAAGCATCTAATCACCCAAGCATCAACAGAAGCATTCAAACATATATATTCAACAAATAGCAACAACAAAACAAAGCATGTAACCAAAAAAATAATGTAGTCTAGAAACAATAGAAAGATAGGGTAGAGAGATCAAATACAAGGATTTATAGGAGTTCCTCACTTGGATATCCCTACAAGGTATACATTCACTCTCCAAGTTCTCCAAACTTGTATATCAATCCATTATCCTTTCAAGTTTCAATTGGCACTTGAAGAAGCCTTACAATTTTTTACTCTTCTTAAGCAAAATCTCTCTTTATAAGAGATTCCTCACTCTCTTAATGATTCTCTAAAGGATACTTTACCCTTTACAATTCTAAAATGATACAAGATGGATATCAACTTAAATAAACAGTCCTATAGAGTAGATAGGACTAATGAAGGTTTAGAATAGAAGAAATTTTACAAGAAGAGCTCAAATCATGATTTGGATGAAAGAAAGTGTAAAATGATGTTTCAAGTTGAAGTTTAGGCCTTTTCTTCTTTATAATTGATGTTTCTTAGCTTATATAGGAAGCTCATGGAATATTATAATCGTTTGGGGTCGCTAGGAATAAAAACTAGCCATTATTCACGCATTGGGATAGTCAGAATCGATTCATGAATCGATTCAAAATGTCTAGGGTGCTCTTTGTATGTCCAGAATCGATTCATCCAGATAGAATTGCATATTCAACTTTAAAAAGTCATAATTTCTTCATTTTAAATCCGTTTTGAGTAAATGACCTATCGTTAGAAAGATATTTGAGTTTACTTTCAAATGGGACTAGTTTCATGCTCATATCTGATTTTTTTTAGATATGTTTAAAATAATGAGCAAAGGTTACAAACAATGAATATGTAAAAATATGATTTTGAGACTCAATTTGTATAGACCTTAACTTTTTCATATCTTAGTTATTTTAAGAAAATAATCTATCCATGAAAATTTCATTGAGTCTATTTTCATATAAAAAAGGTTTGACAATTAAATCACTAGTATTTTATGAAATATGATTAAAATAATAACTAAAGGTCAATATTGAAAATATTAAAATCTCATATCTTATTTATTTTTGAAATATCTTATAGGCTATCTTGTAAAATATGATTATAAGCTATCTTTTTAAAATATTTTGATCAAGCTAAGATTATAAGAACATGTTTGAGCTCTTTATCATAAAATACTCTATTTCACAAGAAAGTCTAAGTTTAAGATGAAAAGAGTATACCAATCAATTTTCTTGACTTTTTTTTATGCTTCTAAGCTTACAACCACATTAATCTTCTCAATCTCCAATACTTGGATCACATCTTCTTTCTTATCTTTCTTCCTTATTCTTGAGTTGAGCATAATATGATCTTTCATTTTTTTGCTTTAATGTTCACTCTTCTTCATCTTGAACTTTCCTATATAATAGATGTAAACTTTACAAACAATGTAGATAGTCCAATTTAATATATTAAGATATTGATGCATAATTCTCATATAAAATAAATCAGCATAAGAACATGCATAATCATCATATTATATATCTTGAGGAATCATATGCTTAATGATGCTTGTATAAAATATAGCTCTTTTAGTGTATAATCAAGCATATGCATCAACCATAATATAGTATGTCTATCAAGGCTTGTATGATATATATCATTTTAGCAAAAGATATACAATGCTATTGTAATGTTCATTTATCATCATCAAAACTCATCATATAAAACCTTAAGGCTAACAATAACTTTTACTTTCAATGTTAGTGTCTAGATATTATCACATATAAAATATTAATTTATAATTATTTTTTAATTTAATTATTTGTAATCAATTATATTCAAAATTATTTCTTATGCAAAAAGGACTTTAAAAAAATATTTCATCCCTTACTTCATTTCATTTCATCTTCAGCACTTTTCTTTTTTATAGGCCAAGTTATAATTATCTTAAGATGCAATAAAATAAAGTAAAAAATATTTCATTTTTAAAGTTATTTTTGTATAAAAATAATTTTGAATGTAATTCATTATGAATAATTAATTTAAAAATGATTATAAATTGATATTTTACATTTGACAACATTCAAATATTAACTTCAAAAGTGAAAATTAGTACTAATTTAGAATCAATTTTGGTTGTAAAGTTCAATAAAATGAATAGTTAAACTATTATATATATTTATATATATATATATATATATATATATATATATATATATATATATATATATATATATATATAAAAGGAAAATATAAAGCTTTTGATAGATATTAGATGTCATTTGAGTAAAAAACTTTCAATATTGTAAAGTTGATTTTGAAAGTTAATTTTTGTTGAATCTAGTACAATAGAAAAAAAATAATAATAGAAAACCCTCTTACCATTAAGGATTTTAAAGAAAAAATAATATAGGAAATTTTTTACACAATTTGTATAATTTAAATATTTAATTACACATTTTAAAATATTATAGATTTTTTATACATAAGATATTATATGAAGGGTTATATACATTTTTTGCCAAAACAATAAGAGAAGGTTAAAAAAAAAACTTGTATTATCATTTTGAAAAAAAATGACAAATAAACCAAAAAAAAAAAAAACTATTATCAATACTTTATTTTTGCCTGGTGGTTGTCTTCTTTGCTGCCAAATTCTGAGTATTGGTGAACATGGTAAATAAGATTACCTAAACCCCCCTTGTTATATATACAAAGGGATTTTTAGCCTCTACATTTATATTTGGAGAGGAAAGCAACTTCCATACTTTCATTCAGATAAACAAATTATACTATTAATTTAATAATAAAATAATAATAAATATTTAAATAATTTTAGTAAAAAATATTAATTTGAAATATTTATATCAACTGTAAATTAATTATAATATTCTTTGTTATTCTTTTATCATTATATTAATAGTATGATTTATTCATTTAAATGAAAGAATGAAGGTTTTAAACCTCTACATAAAGATATAGAAGTTTGCTATGTGGTATATACTATCACGTAATAGATAAATCAAAAGATTTTATTTCTATGCAGACAAAGAAAGTGGTCTGCTGTGAATTTAGTCCAAATTTAAGGAAGTGGCATAAATATTCTTTGATTTTGGACTAGTAGCTAGCTGGAAAGCAGTGTTTTCCGACACACTTCCAAAAGAATGTTGTCTTAAATGGACTGAACAATATTATACACAAATAGGAAGATCATATGCTTTATGTTGTGTCCCACTAACTCTCTCAGCAGAATTGCCATTACTCATGCTGCATGCTTTTTGTGCTTTGATCATTAACGGTGTCGCATCTTCAACGAAGTGCTTTCACGGAAGAATTTGAATTCTCGCCCTTTTCTGTTAATCGCGTCCCTACTTTGTATGTAAAGGGATACATTATTTTTTATTTTTTATATGCAATGAGACTTACAAAAAAATTTTATACATATCTCTACCTAACATACCTGAAACGTGATCAATAGAGAATTCAAATCCATCCTTTCAGGCAGGCCAGTACATTCAAATCCTCTCGTATTGCCTTAAAAGCTGAGTAATAACAGTCATGCTACTTGGGCTTAATCACTACAGATTTGACAGAATTTTTGAATCAGGAAACTTAGTTTAAATCAAACTTTTTCAAATGCACAATGAATACAACTCAGTAAATCAAAATAAAAGTGACTAACATAACTCTGACTTAGTAAATGGATATTATAGTTGACTTAAAATTGCCATGCAAGTTTTACAAAGTGCAAAGTAGTATCATTAACCAGTAGTTTCTGACATTTGCAACTCGCTCTTATCTATATACACGAGACAAAATGACTAAAAGTAGGGTCATAGTATTGTTGTACTTCCACTTATTTCTCAGGCCATGCTTTATACGTCATATTCAAACATTGCGCACCTGAATGAGGAGGGAATATTGCAGAGTTTTCTTGACAGAAACTCAATAAACAGGCACTTCAATGTAATGGGATAGTGTACGGTTGAGGAAACGGATGGTCCATTTGAATATTTGGGGGGTAATTCTTAATCTCTCTAATCCAATTTTAACATCAAGTAGTGGCTGGACAGTAAAATTGCATAAACTTTGTCCCTTATCATATAGTACTGAAATTTACACCAGGCCAAAATGCAGAGACAGATGTAAAAGTTTTGTATGATTATGCCTATGGAGAATGTAGCAACAATCATACAATAGTTGGCGGTGAAAACTCCAAGTAGGACCCATGATTCAAAATATCATGGTTACAATTTATATGTTACATGAATGATGAATCTGTCATTGTTGCAATTGATGCCAACTATTTTGGTCCTATTTCAGTGCAGGTTAACCAACAATATCCTGTATGAACCATAGATAGTACAAGAGAATACTTTCTGATGTATATACTTGAATATAACCTTACGAAAGCAAAAATGGAAGAAAACAAGATTGGATGAAACAACATAAACATTAAAATTAAAAAATGATGGCAAAGAACCTATCAAGCATGTATGATAACAGAGTCACTTGGGTAATTGACATGGAAAGAACTGTTCGTGCCTAATGAATTTGGCAACAAGATGAGGAGATTCCACAGAAACAAGTGGCTAAGAAATGTGAAGGGACAAAAATACCAAATTTGCATTCTCAAGTGACAATATAAGGATATCTTGGAGCCGCTGAAAGAATCAGAAGTCCAAGAGGAGCTCAGTTTTGATCAATCACCAAAAAGGGATTTGATTTGTTACAATATTATACAAACATCAACAAAATAAAAGGTGTGTCGAGGCTGAAGCTTGATGAGTCTACAGCTGAAAAAGAAAAGAAAAAAAAGGACCTCTGTTAGAACGTCACATCTTCAATCCCTTGCATACAATGAAAAGAGAATCACCAGTGATATGATTTATTGACACATGAATGTCACCATGCCAAATTTCGTTACCTATGATGTGATGCCAAAAACCAATTGGAGGACGAGAGAAAATCATAAGTATGATAAGATTAAGGACAAGAAAATCTTGGACGAAAATGTTTTTGACAGGCCAATGAGTTCCAACTCTAAGATTTTGAATGCTGTGATACTTGTCCGGTTAGTTCCTGTAGAGATAGTTAAACGTAAGCATTCATCTTTCACTTGCTCTCAACCGAGAAGAACACAATTTTGAACAAAAGGATAGATGATGTTACCTGAGAATAACGTATGTGATCATGATTCAACTTTGAAGTTTTCACTATTGTTTCCCACTTGGTATTGCTGGTTGTAGTATCAGATTCCTGTCTTTTGGCAAGAGCCTCAGTTCCTCGATTCGAACGTGAGAATGAGTTCCTTAAGGAGACTAGAGGCAGTGCCTGCCATAACCAGGACTCAGAAGGTGATTTTGGCAATGGCGGGGCAAGAGAAGAGGGATCGGATCCAGCACCGGAATTTACTGAAGCATCAAATATCACAATTTGCTTGTTGTTGATATCTGAATCTTCTTCAGCAAGCCCATTTACACTTTGTGAGGACAGAAGTCTTTTACTAATTTCTCGGTCAGTTTCCAATCGGTCAGCTTTATCTTCTTGGACCTTGAGGTTTAACATATTAGACAAAATTGAAGAACTAGCATCAACAGAGCCTAATACTTCAGAAGGCAAAATGTTCTTATTTTCCAAACTTTCCATCTGTTTACTGTCCTGAGTTGATTCTATGGCGGGATTATTTTCTATTTCTTTTCTTCTGTCTAATTCCTTACTCTTTGAATCTATCCTCCCCAAAGCACCTACAAAACTTGAATTACAACGAAATGACTTTACTGTACTAGCAGTATCTATGTACAATGTCTTTTCGACTGTGGGACTAATTGAATTTGAACTTTTTTTGGCTTCTTGAGATGGCACCTCCTGAATGTTCCCTTGGCATCTGGTCAGGAATTTCAATTTACCAGAATGATTATTCTCAGCTGCTTTAGAATCACCAAGCAATTTTGCTCCGCTAACTGAAGATTGTTGCACTCTACTCCGACAGGGAGATACACCAGCAGCTGCTCTTGCACGGCGAAAGGGAGATATAGATGATCTGCATGGTGGCTGCAATTCTCCTGAGTAAGCAAACCTGCTTGATTCACTAACCCATTTTTTCCTTACTTCCTGCGTGTCAGGTAAAGTGGCTCCAGTGCTCAATTTTTTCTTATAAATTGCATCCCAAGCCTGAAAGAAAGATGCGTAATTGTAGGAAAATGAGTTCAAGATATGAATTTCAAAAGGAAAAAGATAAATGCGCATATTTTGTGAACTGAAACACACTCTTGTGCACAGGTGGCAGTACCTAAAGGTTCCAAGTGTTCAGTGAATGGCTGTTTATAAGAGAATGAGTAAGTGCAGCATTACTCTTTTGAACAAGGGTATTGAAGAGGGAAGGAATTTGATACAGTAAATAAAATGGTCATCTTGTTACCTTCTTTACAGCTGGAACAGGGCTAAATGATCGAATATGTGTTCCTTTGCTTGATTTCCCAACATCATTGGCTGATTTCCCAACATCATTAGTGGAGGCTGTGGGAAGCTGGTTCCTCATTTTTACCCCAGGCACTTGATTCAATAAGCATAAAGAATTTCTTGTGTGTAATTGGGGAAACAACCCACAACCTTTAGCTAAAATATCTGCAGCGTTATTATATTCTCCACCTTCGTCTTCACTTTCTTCTTCCTCGTTGCCTTGGCCAAAATCCGGTAAAATGTCAGCAACATGCTTAAGAAGCAAAGGCTTCTTTTCTTCCTGAACCAATTTCGTAACTTCTCTAGGTTTTTCTATTTTTGCAGATTGCCTTCTTGAAGCATATTGAGGAGTCTGCAAAGTCATTGCCTTTGCTGCAGGTAAGAAGCGATTCATCATGAAGTCCCGAGTTTGTGCATCTGTAGAAAAAGTTCCAGAATTCCTTGCATTATCTAACCCGCTTACACCACTTACACTACAATTCATGGAAATTGATTCTGCGTGAGACAGTTTGTCAAGGGCATCAGAGAAAACATCATGATCATCATCATTATCTGCAGCAGCAGCAGCAGCAAGATCATCAACATTGACATTTGATATTCTTTTCTCATCCTTTTTGTCTTTGTCACAATCAACTTTAACCAAACTGAGATTGAAAGACTGAGATTTATTTGATGACTTTAATTTGTTTATATCTTTGGCTTCCTTTTCGGGTGGCTGTTTTGTAGTGTTTAGAGATTTCCCGGGAGGAAGCCTTGGACTTGGAATAATAGCTTTAGAGGCCTCCTTAGGCGGCTGTGGCTCAGATGCTGCACCATTGCCCTTGCGTCTTCCTGGAATATGCTCCCAATTGAAAGGAACTGCAACAGGTTCAGTCACTTGATCTGAACTCGAGTCCGATTTATAGTAAGGAAGAGCGCGTCTTTTCTCTACCATCTTCCTCTTTGCTTCAGCAAGGCACGGTGATTTAGAGGAAGAACGTCTTACAGACATAAGAGGGGCATTAATATTCAGTTTCCTTTCAGCCATCTTGTATATTACACAATTGAACTATTCTATGCAGCCCCTCTTATAATAAGTTCACAACTCAAGACAATGTCATAAATGATTTGCTGCAGCAAGCCACAGAAGAGTAGGTAAGAACCATATTGTCCAGTTATTAAAAGAACAGAAAAAAATGCAAGAATCTGATTATAAACAATTAAAAGCCCCATAAAATTGGATTTAGTGGCCACCTTTTACAGACAAGCAAGGACATCGTCACTGAAGATAGGATTTCAACAATGATAACAATATAATCATTAAACCGTAGTGGTCAATAATGTTCGTGACAACATTATGGCTTCATCACAGAAACAGTATTCTGCAGTAAGAACTCAAATTTGTTTTCAGTAGTTAATATTGACACCATTTGAAGTTGTAACACTAAATTTATTGACAACCTCATACTTTCTGCATCAATTAGACTGAACAAGAAGGAAGATCAGAGGATCTTCAAACTGAAATTATAGCCGCGTTATGCGCCAAGATGATCCTGTGATGCAGTACCATTTACACTTTACAAAATGGAGTTTGATCTTCTCTGCCATCGAGCACAGGGTGTGAACAGAAGTTAAAATACCATACTGAAAGGTCCCAAAAATGTTAAAATTTTAAGTTTTCAAACCCAAGATTGTGAGCGAGAATGAAAACATTCAAGAGAATTTCCATTTCCTACCACTAACCCGGATCTCTTTTGAGCAATTAACCAGAGGATTGTGCAAAATTTTCAGCCTGAGTTTTTATTAAAAAAATGAAAGCTTCTGCTCCACCAAGAAACTAAATTTAGAATTAAAAAACTACTGAGGCGAGTAACTCATCACAAGCCAAATTCATGGTAATAACACCAAGGGGGGAAAAAACAGCTTGTTCTAATCAAGAAGAAAAGAAAACCCAGAATCTAAACTAGTATTTCAGCAGTAAGCCAAATGGAAGATGAAAAGTGATGTCATTACTTACTTCCCTATGCCTAGAATAAGCTATTTCCATGTTTACAGAGGTTAGATTGACAAAAAGGCAAAAAACAATAACACCAAAAAACGAAGATTACCTGGAGGAAGAACACACTCGGACGAAGAATGAAGAGGTCGCAAGGAATTGTTAGGTTCCAAAGTGATGCTGCAGAATGAGTGAGGAAAAAGAAAAGCAGAGAATGAAGAAAAGCATGGAAAGAAACAGAGGGAGCTTTACTAATAGTGTGCTTCTTTTGCTTTCACGTTTTCACAGTTTCGGTTACTTCCCATTCTTGGTATCTGGAATTGCGATAATAAACTGCACATACCGTACTGACATGCTTAGGTGCATGTATGTTGGTATTGTATTATATAAAAATATTTAAAGCATTTTTTAAATATTAAATGGTTTAAATATTTTGATTTAAGTAGTTATTTATTATATTTAATAATTTAACTAAATGAATCTCACATTTTTTTAAGTTCCATTTTGATCTCGATCTATCAGAATATTTTTATTCAATTTTTAATTATTGTCAAATTTATAAAGATGTAAGAGTCTATTCATTTAAATATTCAAATAAACAATTATAATTGTAGTTGTTACACTAAATCATAATTCATAATTAATTTAATGCATAAAAATTATTTTAAATCACTTCATGTAATAATATACCTAAAAAAATTTTCATGCTTCGCGGTTGACTTCACCCTTCCATCATTATATTTTCTGGAGTATTTTATTTTATTTTCATATTTAATATATTCAAATAATACAATAATAAAATGAAAAATAATAGTTAAGGATAATAATATATTTATTATAAAATAATAATTATTTATTGAATTTAGTAATTTAAGTTGAATGTTTTATTAAATAATTTAATAAATGAAAATATAATATGATTAATATTATTAAAAATATAAAATTTTAATTTATTAAATTTTCATATTAATTGAATAAAATTTTTAAAATAATATCAAGTGCTCCTACATTACTATTTAAATTCTATTTTTATTTTATTTCATTTTATTGTATAGAAGCGCCGCTCTGTTTTTCCCTTTTTGTTGTTGAAAAAATGTCACTCGGAAGTGGAAAAACATAATATAATATGAGAATTTATTCTTTATACATAAACATGAGATGTTAATGGTTGTTTCATCCGGTGCATGAGGAGTGTTTTAAAAGAAAAAAAGTCCTAAACCCTTATATATAAAATTATATATATCAAACAATAAACAATTTTTTAAATTTACTAGCGGTGGAATGGTCACGGACTTACAATTGGAGATCGGTTACTGCTAAGCAATCAAACGATCTTGACGTTGAGGATCCAACCGACACTTTAATTTGGCAAAAAGTCCTGGAGTCCACGCTGCTAATTATGTCATTATTAGTCATCTTAGTTTAAAGAATCATCAATATTGCATATAAATTTCATCCACAAATTTTACTAAAGGTCTCCGTTTGGGATGTATGCTGGGGTTTTATTTCGGTTTGTTTCTTTCCTTGTATTTAGTGTAATTTGCGCGGGAAAATTTTAATATTTACATAATTTACTAGATCACCGGTTATAAATTATATGTCATAGCATAATTTGTTAAACAGTATAAAAAAATTCAAGAATATCGATAGAAGAGAGGTATTAATATATTAAAATTTACCTAACTTAGATATAACATCCAGCACTTTGATTTTATAATTTTTTGCTTCAAATCTTTTGAAATGAATAAATTTGCAATTCACCAACAATTCAAACCCATGGAATTGCTGGAAAATATTAACATAAATAAAGAAAACCTTTGCTCAACCTCACACCGTTTCCTTTGCAAGAGAACAAATTCATTTTACAACCTTCTGATGGTACGAATGTAGTTTGTGTTAAAGTGGTAAGGACTCACTTATTAGATTGGATCATAAATGTTACTTATTGTAAAATTCATATCCATTTCTCTGGTATTGGGCGTAAGTACTATATTAAAACCTATAAGAATCATTAGTATGGACAAAATATTATTGATTTAATTATTATTTATAAATTAGGATGTGGTCCCAAGTAGAAAATTCTAACAATCTCCTAATTGTACATATATAATTTATAAATAGTGGCCACCACAAAATTCATGTCAATATCAAATGATACTATTACACTTATAAATTTAAATTAAGATTATAAACATTTAATAATGTAGAATATTATATCCAAAAAAGATATTAATATTAGGCATATCATATGGATGCATGTCGCTGACCAAAATAATTAATATCCGATAGGGATATTAATTTAAAATATATATAATAACATTTATATGACTTTAGACGTGACTATATATAAATCCCTATATAATGGTATTAACACCCACTCAAGATATCTAATAAGAATTAATGTTCTCAACATAATAATGAGACAAAGTCTAAATGTCTCTAATAATATGTTATAATTGAAATATACTTAAAAAACATAACATCATGAATATTTCATGAAGAATATATCATTAGACATATCTCGAGATAAATAATAAGCTCAAAACAATTACATCAAAACTCCTATTGATTCAAAGCATTGAAAAGTTTAAATAGATCTATATTATTTACATGATCATGGTTCATTCCAACTATTAAACTTTTGGTTAGTAGATTCGTGAATATACAATCTATGGAAATATGCTTAATGCAACTAATAGACTCATATCTCTTCTCTTTCTCAAAAATTCAAGCTTTGCATTAGAATGCTTTGTATGAGTAGAAACTTTATTCCTTACAAAGAAAACTAAAGTAACAGCATTGTCATAATGAATGGTTAAGAATAAAACTAATAATAAAATTTCTTAATTATGCAACATTATGAGCATACTCATATCATAAACATACCCTGCTTCTACAATGGAGGTTACTGTAAGTGAATGCTTAATAATTTTTCATGATATAGTTCCTCTTGCTATCATATATATGTGTGTGTGTGTGTGTGTGTGTGTGTGTGTGTGTGTATGTATCTATATGTGAATTTATGATCATTTAAATTATCAATGAAATCTAAGTCTGAGTGGCTTATAACTGTGAGATCTCCTAATCTCTTGTAGGTTAGTATATAACCTTTCATACCTTATAGGTACCTTATTATTTGTACTAGCAGCCTAGTTTCTTTGACAAGAATCACTCAAGTATTTCACTAACAAATGCATAACACAAGCAATATCAAGGTATGCATGCATTTAAGCACACGTTAGGCTATTTATGACTAATGCATATGAGACTTTGTTTATCTTTTATTTTTCTTTGTTATTTTGAGAATACTAGGCATTTAAGAAAATATTGCTCTTTCAAATTTATGAATTGATATAGGAATATGTTGATGTGTTTAGTTTTTTCCATACTTTCTTGATGTATGATTATTGAAACAAGTCAAGTACCCTTGAGACTTATTACAATAAGTTTTAATGCCTAAAAATAAAGAAAGCATTCCTTAAAATTTTCATTTTAATTGTTTTGTCTCAATTAGTATACCTATGCTATTACTAACTAGGAAAATGTTGACCATAATCATAAGATTTCCTATACTCATTATCATATATTGGCTTGCATTACCCTTCTTGAATCTGAGAAAGATTACAATCTCATCAAAATTAAGTCATGATTGTCTAAATACTTGTTTTAGGCTATATTTAGATTTTTTTGGTTTACATAAAAGGTTTTTCTCATCCATCTCTTCAAAACTATCTATCTATTCTATGTATACTATTTCCAACATGTTAATATTTAGGGAGGTTATTTTAACCTCTAATCGATGCAACTCGTAGTAAAGTGAGCTACCTATGTGACAATAATTTAGAGTAAGACCTTAGTTAATACTAGTGAGAAAGTCTCTTTATAGTTCATGCCTTCCTTTTAAGTATATCTTTTTAACTATTGACACTATTATAACTTTCCATTTTGTTTAAGCATCCTTTTTAGCCTTAAACTCTTATTTATTTTTGACTAACTTATTATTCATGGGTATTTTAACTTAATGCTATATTTGATTTTAAACAATAAGATCAATTTATTCCTTATTAGAATGATTTATACTAAAGGATCATATGAACTCTATGGGACCTTCTCAAGGGACTTTTAATTATCAATTATTTCAACTCCACATCTTTTGTTACTAATTGCATTAGATCAAACCATAAGATGGAAGAAGATAATTCAAAAGGTTGTAGTGATAGTGGAATTACAACACTTTTTCTCGAACTTCCATTTTATGTGACATCTAACAACTCCTATTATCTAACTCATCCTTTATATGGATAGTTAATTAAAAACCTATAGGTAGTTTTAGGTTTAAGTTTCTTATTTGAATTAATGGATTTAGCAAAACTTGATTCAAAAACTACTCCATTAAAACTATAGCAAAAATGAAAAATGAAAAAAGAATTTTATTCACTAAAATGAAAAAGAATTTTATTCACTAAAATGACAAGATATCTATTGAGACAAAACATAATAACTAAATCAAATTCTTTTAATGAAAAAATTTTTTTAGTACAAAATAAATCATAAATGCAAAGTAATCATCTCTAGTATGCTTTAATAATTCTCTATTAGCTAGTTTCCCTAGGTTTCTTAGCACTCTCTTCTTTTTCTCTATCCATCTCTTATGTTTGAAATAATCCACCTTCTTATGTCCATATTTCTTATAGAATATGCAGTTTCCCTCAAATTATTTTTTCTTGAACTTAAGGTGGTTATCCTTTATTTGACTCTTTTTCCAATCATATATGGATTTCCCATTGTTATTCCTGAAATACCCTTTTATTCCTTATTTTAAAGTTAAACTATGAGAAGCGAGGTCAATAGTTTGAACCTTTCCCATTTATATATCTTTCTTTGCTTAACTAATAATGGATATTAGTTTATTAATAGTTCATTCGCATTCCCAGGTGTTATAGAAAGTTTTTACTCATTAAATTAGGAAAATAATGACTTTAAACCATGCTAGAACAAAAAGCTACCACCTAAATTAACCTTCATGCTTTTCAACCTTTTATAACAATTGACTAGTTTCCAAATGTGCTATTGCACTCTACTAATTTCATCATAAGTTATTTTCTCAAGTAGTAAAAGATAGTGACATTTTTGTTCTTTATTGAATTTCGTAAACTTTTTAGCAATTGATTCAAAACGGATTTTAGTATTCTTGAACTCAAGATGCTCTATCTGATGGTCCTATCCATTGTATATTTTATTATCATTAAACAAAATTGGTTTGAATGTATTCATTTTTCATGTTTCTTCTTTTGTTTAGTATTCAAGTTTACATTAATAATGGGTTCCTTTTCTATAATTGTCATAACCATATTTATGATCATTACATACAACTTTAAAGACATAGCTCATTCCTAATAATTTGTCTCAATCAACATCTTTACAGCAATTAATTGCATAAGCAATGAAGTTGAGGAAAATACACTGACTTGTTAATGCACATAATTTACTTTAATCATGCTTATATTTTTCTTATAAAATTAATTATGAATTAAATACACTATTATGTTATAAGACCTAATCCTAAAGAGGTATTTAAAACCTTATAACATAATATAACAATCAAATATTACATTGTTAAAAATTAACACGAATAGGGTATTTAAAAATTTTAGAAATATAATACTTAATTCTATATTGATATTATTACTAATGACTTATACTAATAATATAATACCAAAATGGTATTCAATAACATTAATATAATACTCTCTTAAATATGCTTTAAAAATAAATTTTTCTTCACAAATTATTTTTCAACAAGATTTTATGCAACTAATTCCTTGATAGGTGGGTACATATTTATACAAAATTTAATAGCATTATCTGAGCTATTTTGTAATTTTCATGTTAATGCATAATTATATACAAAACTACTACCTCTTCCAAATATGGTCCAAAATTGCTACAAAAATTATATTTAGTAATATACAATATAAGAATCATATAGCGAAAATTTTAGCTTAAAATAAATTCAAAAATATATTGAAATAAAATGGGAAAAAATAATAAATTATTTTTAATTCTTAACACTTTGAAATAATGTCTATAATTGCGTGCTTAGAGTATAGAGCACAATGGTGTCATCACCATTATTGTCCAATGTCACGATAGGGATGCTCATGTGCCTAGTGCATAACTAGGCACCACACATCTAGTCTTATTCATCATCTTCCTCCTTGAATTAAGTTCTATATTGGGCCATTCAACCCAAAACATGATCTAAATCTTTTTTTCCATCATTTTGTGTGATTTTTTTGCATTATTTTCACTTTAAATCTTCCAATTAGCAAATAATCTACCTAGTATTTCAACTAAAGACATGTAAAAAATTGAATTCAAATTTTTCAAAAAAACTTAGGATGTAGCTGCAATTTTTTTGGCCATTTTTCTTGGTTTTCTTTTTCAAATCATTCCTTTTCTTTCAAGAATCACATTTATGAGCTAACTTAATCCATATTTTATCCAAAATGTGAAGAAAAATTGAATTTAAAAAATTCTTAAAATTGATAACAAACTGGAATAATTTTGGAAAATATTTTGAAACTAGAATTTTGAAATGGTTTTCTTTGATTTGGTGTACTTCATAGCTCAAAATACTTGTAAATTATCTCATACAACAATTAACTCAAAATAATAAAAAAAATTAATTTTAAAGGTGTTTGACAATTAGCTTTTGATTAATTTGGAAGTGGTTAACTGATTAAACTAGTCAAATAGTTATTTTAAATGTTTGGTAAACCATTGTTTTAATAAGTTGATTGCCCTCCAATTAGCCATTTTAAAGAAGTTAGGGAATCTAGCATTTTTAATTACTTGATTTATAAAAGATTAGAAAAAGATAAAATTACCCTCACATTGTGTAATATTATACATTTAATTATTTTGCTTAAAATGTCATATGGAAAAATTGAACCCTAAGTCATACAATGAACAAATAAAAGTTCAACCATTTAACCAATAATCATTTTTAGTTTTATATTATAAATTTAATATAAATTATAATATAATAATTCTTCATAAATAATAAATAATCATGTAGCTTCATTAATTACATTTACATAGTAAAATTAATATACATTAACAAAATAAGTATTATTGTATTATAAGATTATTTAATGAATTTAAATTTTTTCATGTTAAAAATAAAAATTAATGATATATCAATGTTAAAAAAGATTTTTTCATGTAAAATTAATATATATTAACAAAAGATTATTGCACTATCAATGTTAAATATGTTACACTATTAAGGAATATGAATATGATATATCATTAAAAATATAATAGTAATTAAGGGATTTTACTAAAAGAAAGAGAGTTTTAACATTTTTTTAAATAACATGACAATACAAGATGATAGTGTAAAAATAATTTACATTGATAAAGGGTCAAGTTTAAATTCAAAATTAATGAGCCTAATATATATATAGAACAATTTTTTTCAATTCTTCATTTGGTCCAATTTCTAAAACATTGCTTAAACAAAAAGACATAATTTAGTATAAAAATATTATAAAAAGTATAACCATTTTCTATCTAGTTACGTTCTTCTTAAAAAAACTATAATGACTAAGAAGATATATATTATATGAAAATAATATAGCTATTAATATATATACACATATAATATGTTGAAAACTTGATATACGATAATACAAAAGTGGATACAAACACCTAAATATATTTATTTCCAAAATAAAATTAAATAATTATAATAAATTATAATTATTTACATCTTAAAAGGATATTTTAACAAATATAAAAATTATAGTAGTTTATTTTTTGAAGAATAATTTAACAAATAATAAATTATAACAATGTATCTTTTAAAAGAAGTTTTAATTTAACTAATAATATATAAAATTTGAAATATTATTAAAGTAAAATAATATATTCAAATAAATTATAAAATATACTTATACCCTTATAGGTTATTTTATATATAAATAATTAATTTTACCAAATATCTTTATTCAAATTGTTAATATTATTAATTAGTCAAATTAGCTAATATAATAAACTAACTATAAATATAATTAAATAATAGTCACATAGGACCTTTGAAGCATTGAAAAAAAATTGAGAATAGAATTTCAAAACCATGTTTGTGATATTACTTTAATGGAAGAACAAAAAGCTTCCAAATGATTTACTTGACAATACAACCATAAGGTTCCATTTGTTTCGACGAAAAATATTTTTTATAAAATATAGTTATTAAATGTTAAGATTAAGAAAAATATTTTTTTTGTTTAATATTAAATATGAAAAATTTGAAAAAAGTAACTTCCCCTAATTTCAAAGAATTTACTTTCCTCCATTAGTAAGCTTTTAGGTATCATTTTCTTAAATTGTCAATATGAGTGATATATTACTCTTTCATGAATATATATAAATGATAATTTCATGTGAAAAATGCTTTCTGATGAAACAAATGAAGTTTAGATTCCAATAATGCATAATGGTTAATTTATAAAGGTTTTTAGCACTTCTAATTAGTAGTTTGCCAAGCAAATAATCTTCTTAATGATAGTTAAATATATGGAAAAACACAATGGAAATATAGAACGTGTAGTACTGTAATATGCCTTTGGAAAAAATGTATATAATGAAAGCATACAATTTTGTGTATTTTAAGAATGTATATCGTTTAGATAGAAGATATATGTTGTGAAATGCATTCAAATAATTGTCATCCAAAAACCATTACAGTTGATGTTTTAAAGTTTATTACCAAAGGTAGAAAAGGGCAAAAGATGGTAAAATAAAGGGATCAATTGCTTGGATAGTGGTAGAGCTATATTTTGCTCATAATAATATGCACCATACAAGCCCTTTAACGATTAATATTAGAGAGATAGAATAAATAAAGTAGAAAATGCATGTTAATAGAGGTTAAAAGGTGTATCTAAGGGTCTTATATACTAGCCATTGCGACGATAAATTGATCTTTTTATAAGTAGGTAAAATTGTCATTGTATAATAAAAGATCCTTTTGGAATCAACTTTCTAGAATTTGTTGGTTGGATGCTAGCTAATGAAGATTGGTTATAATAATTATAACTAAATGCACTTTGATCAATTAACCAATCATGCATTTAGCAATTATCCAAACCAATGTTTAGGTTAACTATGGAATGATTGAGGGCTAGTGTCAAAGCCAATTAATGATAGATTATGGGCCAATTGATGAGTTAATTGATTAGTCAACCTACTTATCATAAGAAGTGATATTCTTCTAATTAGACCTATTTGGCCCTATATCAAGTAGTTATTATCTAACCCTCCCTCGAAAATAGTATAGGAAAACTTAAATAAGTAATCAGTTTTAGTGTTTCACCGAATGTTCTATTAAGAGCAATTGATACAAATTTGTTATTTTCACTAATTAGTGTAGAACTCAAAGTAATTCTTGAAAAAAATCTAACATCTTAAGAAGTGTGCAGCTACTATCGAGCCACGAGCTAACTAATAGTACTCTTTTTCAGTTATCTAGCCTTCGAGTCGTGTGACAATTAATAATAGTATTTTTAATTTTCCCAGCTAATGATAATTCCTTAAAATTTGAAATTTTGAATTGTGAACTTAAATTTGCATTCAATGAATGGAGGACAAAGTAATGGTTTTAGCATTTAATATGCCCTCAATATCTATCATATTTCAATGAGAAAAACCATGATCTATGTGATGAAAAGCATTAACCATTAGATTAACTTTTTCAAATTTAATCTAAACCATCCATTAGCTTATATATATAATCACAATAACTTTCCTTTCTTCACTTTAATCATCTGGATATTAGATTTTTTTTACTTAAGCATTGTGTGAACTAAATCTTGATACTTTTAATTTTTCATTCTTCCTTAGACAAGATTATTTAGGAATTTTTTTATCAACCTTGCATCAAGTAATTTATTATTTGGGTTTTGCTTTTGTTTCTCTAGTTTTTATTTTTCCATATGCTTGTTTCTTGAAATCAAATTAGAATATAAAGGTATTGAGCATAATATGAATGCTCTCTATTTTTTTTCCTATTCTTGGTATTTTTTACTTGAGAATTTTAAATTTCTTTCTTTTTATCTTTGCAAGTGTGTTCTTTTTTTATAATTTACAATTTTCAAATTTTTATTAAAAATAATCATGTTTAGGAACTCGAAGTTACCTATTACAATTAATCATTAAAGAAGTTAACTAGAGTAGTTAATTATGCTTAGGAAGATGTAACTTGCTAGCTAATCTATCAAATGAAGTTAACTCAATCCTTTTAATGATAGACTTTGCATTTGTAGATGACTACAGAGTTCTATACTTAAATGCTTTAGTAGCTTGGCATTCAAAGGATGAACAAAATCAAGAACTATCTATTTACTCGATCATTGGACCATTAATAATACAATTCATCAAGGTTGACATTAGGTATTATAATTTCTCAACTGCCTAGCTGAAAATTGAAAAAATCCTTTTACCTTTATATCAAGGATTAGCCACCACACAATTGACTAGTTAGTGTACATTATAAACTAACAAAAGACAATGAAAGAGTGTGTAATTTTAACACTCAAAACTTTTTGCATGTTTTTACTGTGCTTTTGTTAAAAGGATTGGAGTTAAAACATTATTCATTAATTTTTAACAAGCCGTATTACAATCAATGAATGTGGCACCCTCTCAACTCTCTTATAAGGGTTAGCTATTAGTTGTTTATTTTAAATTATTAGTGTATGCATTTGGATTAAAGTCAACCATTAATAATTTTTTCTACTTCTTTTGATGTGCAACTAAGAAAACTTGATCTTAGGCCTATATTTCCACTAGGGAAAGACAATTAATTTTCAAATCATTAAACTTCAATATGAATGACTAGAAGGATATTTGTTTTTGTGTAATGAGTTTATTAGACCAGAGGCCACCATAGTTGCACCCCAATGAGAAAGCCTTATTCCTAATCATTTAATTGCCCACCAATAACTACCTTTAAGCTAAAAAAGTGGTCTTGAACAAAAATGATAGAAATATAGTGAATTATATTAAGTAATCTCTAATTTAGGCCCTTTTAGATATTAGGGTAATAAAAAGTGTGTTTTTATTTTGTAATTCAAAGTTTTACTTTACTAATTGGCATGATGCTAGCTGATAGATATTTTTACAAATATTAATTTGGAAAAGAATGATCTAACCATGGAAGAAATAATGAAATTGTTACAAATAAAGAAAGCGGCTACTAACAAAATGGCTAAGGAAGCCACCAAAGTAAAAAGAACATAGAAGTCCATAAAAAGGTAGAACTGTCTAGTGCAAAAAATAAAATTTCTAAGGGCAAAAAAAGATATTGGTCTCTAAATGGTGAGATTTCTAAGAGAAGTACTCATTCTTCAAGATATATTGTCAATTATGCTAAAAAGAGACAATTTGTTTAGCTTGATCAAGGAAGGAAAGAAGTTATGAAAAAAAAAGCAATACTTCAAAGAAAAGGAGTAGTGTTTTTGATATTATATCAATGAATAAATAATTAATCGTTAGTAGTTACAAAATTGAAATGTAGGGAAAAGCAAAGAAATAATCAACTACTAATAATCTAAAAATTGAACAACAAAAGCAAGAGAAGGCATTTAATGCTCTTTCCTCCTATTAAAGATTAACTTAAAAAACTAAAAGAGGATGTTTAATTTAAAAAGCACTGTTTAGTTAAACAAATCAATTAAGTTTATAGAGTGGGATGCTAAAATTGATCTATTGAGTTGATCTTCCTAATGAGAGATCTTATACTAAAAAAGCAATTACATGAGATACATTCTTCCTTTCTTAGTGAAGTTAAATTAACACCTAGATGATTAATTAATAGCCTATATCTGGATAGGGTAAACTATGTTTAGTTTAGAGTTAAATAATTACTTTTTCCTAAAGACAAAGACCAACTAAGGGAGAAGCCGTGGAAGAACAATATTCCAAAATTTTTTGCCTAAAGGATCAATCACATATATAAGCAAGATGCTCGAGATTTGATCACATATAAGTGAATTGTTCAATACGAAAACTTTTACTATAGGCATCAGCAAAGATTCAAGCATATGAGAAATTAGATAGATGATCTAACCAAATTCTTGGAAGAGCTAAAAATTAAGGAAAAAACATCTACCAAAGCCTTAGAAAGGTTGAAGTTTTGAGAAAAATTATTGAATTTGAGGTTAATTTTCTTTGATAAGAGGTGACAAGGCTTGATGCAACTAATGCTTGACTCTAAGGAGATATTAATCATAAGAATAAATTGATTAGTAAGAGGTAACTTTATATTGAAAATGTTGAGAAGAAAAATATGGAGCTTAAATAATTAATACACATAGCTTTAGAATTGCTTAAGATAAAAGAGAATAATGCTAAGTTGAAAAGGGATAAAATTAACAAATGTAAGACAAAGCTAACTTTACTAAGGGGAAATTTGAAGATTTAGTGAATTCTTGCCACAAGGAGATGAAGAAAGCTAAACAATTCAAAGAGCTAACAGTTAAGACCTTCCTTGCTAGATGGAATTTAGTTAAGAATAAAGCCAAAGAACTTTTTCCTTCTACCAACTTCTCACATATAAATAAATTTAAAACTATTGAGGAAATGGTCAAAGATGTTGAAGAAGAAGATGTGAACACCAGGAAAAAAGAAACAAGTTAATCTATTAAAGTTATAGATGCTAATCATTCTACGAAGATGACTATTTAAAGGAATGTTGATCAATGCACTAAGCTTACAATCCTTATAACATACAAGACAAGACATGTAGCAAGATGTTCCTATTTCTTAATTCATTAATAATAAGAAATACAATTCATTTAGAAATGAATCATATGTTTTACTTAAGTGGTACCATTCATTGTAATTTTGAAATGATGAAATATAGTTGTATTTTTAACGAGCTATCCTTTAATTTTGATGATCATTTCAATCTACTTCAAAATGAATTTATCTTTTAGCAATTCATCATTTTATATCTAAATATCATTTGATATCTAAATATCGATTCAAACTTAATAATTGATCAATGGGATAAATTAATCATTTATTAAACTTTATAAAACTATGCTTTTTTAGCTAACTCCTAAAGGTGATACTATTAATAGTAAGGTGTTGATAGTAGAATTTTAATACCATTTAAGGTGGGTGTTTACTAAAGGTAGAGCTTTTGCTTACCAATGCTAGTACTTTTATTAACTATCAATGGTGGATACTTATCAAAGGTGGGTGCCTATTGAAGGTTAAGCTTTTGCTTATTAATGGTAGGACTTTTATTAAGCACCAAAGGTAAGTGTCTACTAAAGATAGGGCTTTTATGCTGTAAATGAAGAGATAGCTCTTTTGAATAAAATTTGGCATACTTTTTTTATTTTTTGATTTTGTGGGGTAATACTTTTTACAAGCTCTTTTTTTGAAAAGGTGATATGATTTTTTTAAGATGGGTAATATTTTAAGTCCTTGCAAGTACTTTTTCTTCTAATGTTTCAATCTAGTATGAATTGTTGCTTATGTCTTTCACCACCTTATAAGGTTTTTCATAATTAGCAACTAACTTTTTACCTTTGCATTCTTTTCTTAGTCCATTGGCTTTTCTTAAGACTAGAGTTCCAATTGTAAAAGCTTTCATTTTAATCCTTTTATTATGATACCTAATAACCTTTTATTTGTAACCCTTAGATCTTATGAAAGCCATTTCCTTATATTCCTTTAGCATGTTGAGCCTTTCTCTTAAAAATTCTTTATTTTTTTCTTTGTTAGACTAATCGGTCCTTTGACCAGACCCACTTATTTTGATTCGTATGAAGGCCTTATGGCCATAAGTCAAATGGAAAGGCATCTTTTTGTGGATGATTATGGTGTTACTCTATAGGACCATAACATACTCAGAAGTTCTTCCATTTATTTCTTCTTAGATCCTTTTAACCTCTTTTTGAGCCTTTGTAGGAATATTCTATTGGCCAACTCTACTTAGCCGTTTAATTGAGAATGCTTAACAAATGAGAATGCTTAAGTAATATTTAAATCCTCAAAGAATTTTTTAAAAGTTTCACTAGTGAATTAAGATTTATTGTTGCTAATGAGTATTTTGAAAATTTCATATCTACAAATAATATACTTCCATATAAATTTCTAAGTATTTTTAGCAGTTATAATGACTAAAGGGTTGATCTCAATCCATTTTGTAAGATGATCAACAATTATAATTAAAAATTTAAACTGTCCAAGGGCTAAAGCGAATGGTCTTAAGAAATTCACTCTCTATTAAGCAATTGGTCATGGTGAAGTGATTAGTTTTTTATGATTGGTTTTTTATTTATGGTAGGAACTCTCAATATGTTGTAGTGTTTTTCATATTGTTCACACTTTTTAATCATTTTAAGGCACCTTTTTTTCATTATTGCCAAAAATATCTAGATCTTATGGATTTTTGAGCTAAAGTTCATCTTGTTACATGATTACTACACGTGCTTTCATGTATTTCTCTTAGAACATAGTTTGCTTCTTTGGGATGCAAGCATTTTAAAATAGGAAAAGTGAATGACCTTTTATATAGCCTATCATCTTCCATATATAACTATATAAACCTCTTTTTCAACTTTTTAGCTTCTTGCTTATTGGTAGGCTGTTGGTCTTTTTTAAAAGAAATTCTTAATTGGGTTTATCTAGAAAGATGATCATTCTATGCATATAGCCTCTTTCTTTTTAATGATCGATCTAATGACTATTTCTTGAAAAATTGATTAGTTATTAACTAATGCTTTTGCTATTACTAGTTTTAATAGGATGTCTGCTTTGCTATTTGATTATCTTTGGCATTTGTTAAATTTCAAAATGGTCAAACTTTGAGATTATCTCTTTAACCTTTTTTTTGTACTTGATTAAGTAGGGAACTTTCATTTTATATTAATCATTGAGTTACCTTACCATTAATTGTGCATCACTTTTTACCTTTATAGCCTTTAACTTCAATCTTTTAAGCTAACTTCAAACTTGTAACTAATACTTTATATTTAACTTGATTATTAGTTATCTTAAAGCCAAATTTTAGGGCATATTTGATTGTTGCTTCATCTAGTCCTTCAATTATTACACTTACACCACTATCGTTCTTATTTAATGATTCATTAGTATACAGTGTCTAACATAAGAGTTTTTGTATATTTTATGACTCTACGACTTCATTAGATTAGATCATTTTAGCTATGAAATCCATTAATACTTAAGCCTTTATTACCTTTCTTGGTTCAAACATTATGTCATATTTTGTAAGCTTCACTGACCATGTTACTAATTAACTGACTATGTTAAGCTTATGTAATACTTGTTTTATCTATTATTTAATGAGATTGAAAATAAGGTTTTAAAATTTTAGAGGCTATTATTAGGTATAAGCTAAATTTTCAATCTTTAATATTTAAGTTTAGTTGTGTAGCACTTTATTAATGAAGCAGATCAATCTTTATTCACCTTTCATTTCTTCTACTAGTGTTGCATTTATGACCTCTTTAGGTATAGTTAAATATAAAAATAATGTTTGACTTGGATTAGGTTTTGAAAGTACTAATAGATTAGTAAGAAATTTTTTAAAGCCTACAAAGGCATCTTTGTAAGTTTTATCCCATTTAAATTCTTTAGAATATTTAAAAACTTTATAAAATGAAAGGCATCTATCAACTACCTTGAATTACAATTTATTGATGCCATAGTTTTAATAATAAATATATGAAAAATTGATAGGCTACAAATGAAGTTTTGATATTACCTTGACATAAATTTAGAAAAAGTAGCAATTTATCCGTTTAGTTGTTAAACTTCTTTTACAGTGGTAGAACTCTTTTTTTGTTAGCATGAAACTAAGGAATATACTAACTATGACTCTAAAGGCACATTTATTGGGATTATTTCTTATGTTCTGATTCTTCATCACTTTAAGAGTTCCTTTAAGGTATTTTAAATATGATTGGTGGTCTTTAGATTTGATTTACATATCATCCACATATACTTCTAGATTATGGCCAATTTTATTTTTAAAGACTTTATTCATTATATGTTGGTAGGTTACTCTAACATTTTTTAAACTGAATGGCTTGACTTTGTACTAATAAACTTACTTATTTGTGATAAAAATGATTTTATCTTAGTTTTCTAGACATATTAAGATTTAATTATCTCTTGAAAAAGCATTATAAAGGCTCAATATCAAGAATTCAAATGATCTATTGACCAATTAATCAGTGTTCAATAAAAGATAAGAATTTATGGGGGAGGCATTTTTTAAATCTGTGAAGTTAATGCATATCCTTTATAATCTATTAGCCTTTTTAACTATGACCATATTTGAGAGCCAAGTAATATGGAGTACCTTTCTTTTGAAACCTTCCTGTAAAAGTTTATTTACTTTGATTTTAATTACTTCTTATTAGTCTGGTTCATGTTTTGCTTTTTTTATTGTATAATTTTAATAGTGCGATTAATGGCTAATTTATGGCACATAAATTTAAGGTTTCTTCCAAGCATATTAGTAGTTGTTCAAGTGAATGTTATAATATTTTCTTTTAAAAGACTAGCTAATTCCCTTTTATAATCTTTGAGAAAGTTTTTTTCCTATCTTTATTGCTTTAAGACCATCTAGGCCAAATTTTTTTATTTTTTCTATTTTTGACTCTAGATGAGGACTTTTTCCTTTTTCACTTTCTTATACATATAACGAGTCAGTGTTTATCATTTTACATTCTGTAATTTTTTCTATTTGTTCTTGCCTCTTTTTATTTTTGGAATCGGAGGTCTTTGCTTTTCTTAAGCTAATCATGTAACATCTTTTTGGTAGTTTCTTGATTGGCCTTTATTTCCTTTACACTATTCAATATTAGGAATTTCATCAATAAATACAATGTTGACATAATTGCTATTGCTTGGTACAAAGGAGTTCTTCCTAGTGTTGCATTGTAAGTGACTATTGGTGCCTCAACAACTAGGAATTTATCATTATATTAGTGACATTAGGTCATTTACCTAAAGTATCAATAAATGCAGTGCTGACACAATTGTGATTGCTTAGGTACAAAGAGGTTTTTCCTAGTATTGAATTGTAAGCGGCGATTAGTGCTTTTACAACTAGGAATTTTACCATTATATTAGTGACATTAGGCTATTTACCTAGAGTAACCTTCAATAATATCGACCTTTACATTGGTACATATTTTCCTAAAAAATTAATCAGATTACCATAATGTGGCATCATTTTGCTTAAGGAAAGATAAAATCTGCTAAAAATGTCTAAGTATAGTATGATGGTTGAGTTGTCTTAGTCCATTAATATCTTTTTTACCATATAATTGTGAACCATGGCCATCATGACCATCGAATCATCATTATCTCTATTGAAATTAGGGAGGTAATCTTTATTAAAGAATGTGATTGGTATGGTATTAAAGAGTTTTTGTGTTATTGCTCCGACATTTATAACTATTTGCATATGGCATTTTTAGGTATTTTTTGAGGATCCTCCCCTAGTGAATCCTTCCACAATGACATTAACTACACTAAATTGCTCTTATGATTTTTCAATTTCCTTATCCTTATTTATTGGTTTTTAAGAACTAAAGTCTTCTTAGGAAAGTGATTGATCATATTTTCTATTATTCCAATAATTTTGCTTATTACCTTGTTTATTTTGATTGTTTACTCATTAGTCAGTTTTAATATATGTCCTCAATTGTACTATTTAAATTAGCTTTTCAATTTCATTTTTTAGAGTAATACAATCTTTAAAATCATAGGACCAGTGCTTATAGTACTTGCAATAAGATGTGACTCCTAGGAGATTGCTTAGTGCATTATTTCTTATCGACTTGTTTTCCATTAACTTAACTATATTTATGTCATCTATTATTTTTTTTAAAGTGATATTGAAAGGAATGAACCAATTAAATCATAGCTTTGACATTCCACTATCTTCTTTTTTTATGAATTTTTCAAAATGGCCTTCATTCTATTTTGTGTTTGCTTCTAGTTTCTCCACTATGATGAATTTTATCCCTTTTTTTAGTAAATCAATTAAATTCTTAATAGGTTTTTTCACCAATGACTTGGACAAATTACCACTTCGAATGTTGACCATTAAAACATGCATAATAAGTTCTTCTTTCAAGTCTTTAAGTCTTAAACAAGTTTGATTAAAACATTTAAGGAAACCTTTTAATGGTTCATTTTTTCCTTGGCACACATTGATAAGGCATGTCATGGTTTTCTTTAATGCTTGAGACATAGAAAAATGGGTTAGGAATTAATTGGTTAGGTTTCTAAAATTGGCAAAAACATTTGATTTTAAGTTTATAAACTATTGGAGACTTGCTTTCTTTAGTGTAGCAAAGAAAGCATGACACATATTTGCATCAAGAGCACCTAAATGTAGCTTAGGTGCTCTAAAGGTTGCATTTACTGTTAAAGTTTTCATTTTCTTAATTCTCATTTTTGTAATAGTAACCCTAGCCATCTTGTTTGCTATTGTTTGATCTATTAGCTGATTTGTCTTATGTTTGCTCATAATGGTTTTCTTTGGATCGATTAGTGCAACCATTGCGAGAGTACCTATAATAATGATCTTAGGAATGATCACAGTAGTCATCTCATAAAGGGTGGTAGCATTCATATTTGTGTCAATCGACGCAATCAGTATCAAAGTGGTTGTAGTGATTAATGCAGTCATCTCTAGAATGACTATACCGATCACTGGATTGCCTATAGTCATATCAAGAATCCTTAATTTTACTATCATTATAGCATTATGAATTTTTATCATAATATCTATTCTCAGGACAGGGAATTTGATTATTACATTATCTTTGATTTTCAAAATGGTTTAGCCTTTCATTCATTCATATTTGTTGTTCTATGTTTCGCAATTCCAATCTCATAACTTCTAATTAGTCTTTAAGATATTGGTTTTTGCCTTTTAGAATTTCTCTTTCAATATCCTTATTTAATATTTTAGGATATCAATTATGGAAAAGGACTGAAAGGGCTCTTTCATTGTTAGGTTACCGAATAGATGCTGTATGGTCATTCTCAATGTGAATGCTAGGAATGTGATTAATCTTCTGAACACTATTAGTTAATTTATTAATAAATCAAATAGTATTATGTATATTAATCATGTATTATTAAAAAATTGACGCTAGTAACATAAGGATCTTAAGAAAAATGAGCTCTATTTTCTTAAGAATTAATTAGAAAAGATGATTAAAGTAAGTAGTAATAATGAAGAAATGGTCTTTCTTAATGAACAAAGAAATCATAAATATGATTATGATGAGATCAATCAAATTCATTAACATTGGAGATTATTTTTTCTAAAAAATAAAAAAAAATTATTAAAATAATAGCAACATTGTAGAAAATTTAGGAAAAATAAATGAATATTTTCATTAAAAACCAGTGTAATTTCTTGAATAAAATGAAAATTTTCTTAAGAATATGGTCATGATTTTTGTAAACAAAATGAAGAATTAAAGTAATCTCACTAAAATTTTTTTGAGACTTGAAAGAAAAAGAGTCAAAGTAATAAATAAGAACTATATACGACGCTAATAATGTTTTAAGTTTACCAACAAAGGCAAAAAAGAGCGAAAGATGGTGGAATGAAGAGATCAATTGCTTGGATGGTGGTAGATTTGTAAGAAGCCCATGGTGTTGTACATCACATTGGCGTTTTGACAATTAACATTAGAGAAATACAATAAGCATAGTAGAAAATGAGTGTCAATAAAGGTCAGAAAGCATACTTGTCACGATGGTAAATTAATGTCTTTGCAAAAAGGTAAAATGGTCATTGTATAGCAAAATATCTTTTTGGAATTTGCTGGATGCTAGTTAATGTACATTGGTTATAATGGTTATCATTGTTTTGATTATAATTGAAAGCGCTTTAACTAGTTAGCCAATCACGTATTTAGCAATTATCTTAATTGATGTTTGGGTCAACTATAGAACAATTATAGGCTAATGTCTAGACTAATTAATATCAAATTATGGGCTAACTAGTCAACTAATTGTAGGCTAACTAGTCGGTTAATTAATTAATCAACTTGTTTGCCACAAGAAGTGGTATTTTTTAATTAGGCCTATTTGACCTTATATCAAGTAGTTATCAATAGTAAATAGAAATATTATGATTGATATATATAAAACTATATATATATATATTTGAAGAAAAATGATTCATCAATATAGGATGCAAAAAGTAAGGTCCATATAAGGCATTAGTGTGTATTTTCTATTTTGATATGCATAGAAAACTTAATGTTTATAATAGCACATATATGTATCTAAATAGTAATTGGCAAACCAATAAGTCATTAGGTTAATGGAAAGTATGTTGCAGCAAACTTCATTTATCAATGAATAAGGGTTTGAATCTTACAGATAACCTTTATTAGGAAGGGAGAAATCTATTAGTATTCTAATCCTCAGAATGGTTGTCTCACTTAACCACTATTTTTCTTACATAAAAAAATAAGGATTGACAAAATATATGTATTTAAAAGGAGTTAAGAAAAAAATCATATAGAATAACTATATATGCAATATAAGCAAATTACAAAAACTTATAAAAGCCTAAAATTTCATATTTCAAAACCATTATACTAATAGAGAAATTATATTTCTTATACATAGATTTATACACAAAATCACTAATTAAATAATTATATCCAAAATGTAAATTTTTATCCTAAGAATTGCTTTAACAAATTAACTATGAAACACAATTGATTGGGCTTTGATATCAATTGTGCAAAAAATTTAATGCTTACTTAATTCATTACTATCAATTGCACACCACAACATAATTTATTAAACTGTATAAAAAATTTCATAAATATAGGTAGAAGAGAGGTATTAATATATTAGATTATATCTAATTCAAATATAGCATCCATCACTTTGATTTTATAATTTTCTACTTTAGATTTTTAGAAATTAATAGACTTTGCAATTCATGAATAATCCAATCCTAGGGATTCCATAACAATACAAACATAAATAAAGAAAAGGTAAATAAGAACTCTCCATTTACCCAACCTTACACTACTTTCGTTAAAAGAGAACAAGTTTGTTTTATTATCTTCTAATGATTAAAATGTAGTCTATGTGAAGGCTAGAATGATAGAGACTCATTTATTAAATTAGCCAAGTTATGGATCTTACTCATCATAAGATTTATACTTACTTATTTAATATTAGATCTAAGAGCCATATTAAATCTTATAACTTTAGTCATTAAATTAGGTTAAACATATCAACATTAATTATTATAATAAATTAAAGCCTAGTTTAAAATAGAGAATTTAAAAGATTTAAATAAATAAGAAGTTTGATTTAGATTTATATTTAATTTATAATATAAACTAGCGATAGATAAAAATGTGTCATGTCTTTTAATGAATTCATTTTAATGACCTATATATAATGTTAATATCAGATGACATATTATTTTTAGTGGTTGTCAATTTAAAAACCTCATTAGTTAACTTTTATGACCAATTTGTTAGGAAAAATTACTAATCAGAGTAACATGTAATAAAAAATTTAAATAACTCATTTGGATTGATTTTCCCACATATGTAATAAAATATATGACAAGAAAATGATATGATAAAAATAAATTAGGAGACTAGCAAATTTTAATGTGGAAAACCTTTAATGTAAGTGTAAAAATTACGAGACTTAGTTTAGTAAAAATTCATTAATAAAATAATGGATGAAGTATCTTTCTTAAAATTCTAAGGAACAATCACTATAAAACTCTTCACAAAATAAGTAAATTCTAAAAAAAATTAACACAATAATTAACACTAATTATTATGTAAAACTAGCCAATAAAAAAGAAGAAAATTAATAGGAAAATATGAATTATGGTGCCCAAATTACCCAACTTTGGTATGAATTTGAGTAAATATGGCGATCAATTTTCTAGTGGAATTTAGCAAAAACTTCCTTCTCCTTGTGACATTTTGTGGAGAAAAAGATGAGATCATATCTTTAAGCTAATTTACACGCCATTTTAAATCTAAAAAATCCTTTTCCTATTTCATTCCAAAATTGCGTGGAAACCCAAACTTAATCAACCATTTTATTTTCAACCACTACCCTTTTTATATGTACGGAACCTACTTTATGGCTTTTATAATCAACCTAGCTAATTTGTTACCTTTTCACATCCATATTAGGCTTCATCATCGCCCAAATTTAGGCCTTTTTTCTTTTTTTCTTTTATATTTTTTCTCCTTTATACAAAATAATAAATATAAAGATAGTAGAAGTCTACTTAGAAGGAGCCCATCACCAATAAATCTCCCTTTCTAACTAAGTGGCGAATATCACTATTTCGACTATTGAACAATATACTTTAAGCTTTTCTCTTGGTAATGGTTTAGTTAACATATTAGTATCATTGTTATTTGTATGAACTTTCTCAAGTTCTAGCAACTTATTACTTAAATATCACATATATAATGGTAACGAACATTAATATGTTTCAACTTTGCATGGAAAGTAGAATTTTCACCAAGGTGTAGTGCATTCTAATTATCACACAATGAAATATAATGATCTTGCTTAAATCCAAGTTCTTGGGAAAAAAAAAAACTTCTTCAACCGTAATAATTCTTTACATACTTCAATTGCTATAATAAATTTTTCCTTTTTTATTTAAAGAGTGACACATTCTTGTAATTTGAATTACCATGCCATAGCTATCCTGCAAATTTGATCAAATAACTAGAAGTAGACTTATAAGAATTAATATCTTTAGCTAAGTTTGTATCAATAAAAACTAATTAGTAAGAGTCTTTCATCTCCAAAACATAAGTTCAAATTAGTTGTACCTAAAAAATATCTCATAATTCATTTTACAACATTCTAATACTCTTTACCTAGATTTGAGAGAAAATGACTTGCTATACAATTGCATGAGCAATGTCAGGTCTGCTACATATTATGGCATCCATTAAACTTTCAACTACTAAGGCATAAGGAATTCTTTCCGTATTTTATTGTTCCTTATTCATAGTTAGACATTGCTTAGTACTTAATTTAAAGTGAAAGCAAAAGGACTAGAAATAGCTTTGGCATTTTCCATACCAAACCTTTAAACTACCTTTTTGATGTACTTTTTTTTTACAAATAGAGCTTTCTTAAACTTCTATCTCGAGTAATCATCATGCTTAAAATCTATTTTTCCTAGCCTAAATATTTTGTGGCAAAAGACTCACTCAATTGTATCTTCAATTTAGTAATTTCTATGACATTCTTGCTAATAATCAAAACATTATCAACATAAAGCAAAAGAATGATAAAATTATTATTAGAGAATCTTTAAACAAACACACAATAATTAGAGGTTATTTTCCAATAACCTTGCTCCCTTATAACTGATTCAAACTTTTTATTTCATTATCTAGGTATGTGTTGTAATTTATAAAAACTCTTTCTCAATCTACATACATAATTTTCTCTTCATTTTACTTCAAAACCTTCTGACTGCTCCATGTAAATCTTTTCTTCTAAATCACTATGAAGAAAATTTATCTTCATATCTATTTGTTCAATTTCTTGATCAAGATTAATTACTAAACTAAACATTACACAAATAGAAGACATTTTTATAACAAGAGAAAATTTTCATTAAAATTAATTCCTTTTCTTTGATCGAATCCCTTCACAACCAATCTAACTTTATATTAAGGCTTAAAGTTGTATTCTTCATTCTTTATTTTATATACCTACTTGCTTTTCAAAGCTTTCATACTTTTTGGTAATTTTACTAACTCAAAGTTGTGATTTTCTTGCAAAGATTTCATTTTATCTTGCACAACTTCAATCCACTCGCTATTATGTTTATCTTTTATGACCTTATTATAACATTCTAGCTTTCTCTATTAGTTAAAAGGACAAACTTATCTTCAATATGCCTTATAGAAAGTTATTTAATCCTAATGGATCTTCTTAGTGCAACAACTTAAGCCTTTGGTGTCGATTATACACCATTGTCATTTTATGTAAAGTTATTTGTATTAACTACATCATGCTTAAAATTCTGAGTTTCAACTTTATCCTATTTCTCTTTTGGATGAAATACGTCCAAGTTAGGTGATAGTTCAATATGTTAAGGTATTACCATTTTTTCTTCATTAATGTCTTTTAATGTTTGATATTTGACAAACATAATATCTTTGATTCTGATTAACTTCTTTTCAATAAGATCATAGAATTTGTAGCCAAATTCATCTTCACTATAACCTAGAAATATGCATTGCTTTGTTTTTCCATCATGCTTGGATCTCTTATCCTTAAAAATATGCATAAATGCTTTACATTCAAAAACTCATAAATAATTATAAGAAATATTCTCACTTAACCAAACCTTTTCTAGCATTTCAAATTGTAAAGGAACATATGGTAAGGACTTCAAAACATGCACAATCATATTCAAAGCTTTACCCTAAGAAGTTTTTGGTAATCCAGTATATGAAAATAAACATCTAACTTAATTAAAGTTCTATTCATCCTTTCAGCTAAGTCATTTAACTGAGGAGTCTTTAGTGATGTTTTCTGATGTCTAATACCTTATTCTTTGCAATAAACATCAAAAGGTCCTGAATATTTACCTCCAGTGTCAATGCATATATATTTCAATTTCTTCCCTATTTTTCTTTCAATTCAAGCATGAAATTACTTAAATACCCTAAGTACTTGGTCATTTGTATTTAATGTATATACTTATATCTTTCTTGAGTGATCATCCATGAAGGTAACAAAGTAAAAATAATCGCCAAGTATTCTTGTACTTATAAGAGCACACATATCAAAGTGTAATGATTCAAGTATATTTAATTTTTTAGAAGGTAGATAACTCTTACAAGTTATTCAGTTCTATTTTTGAGTTAGATAATGATTAACTTCTATAAACATGAACTCTGCACTTCACATAGTATATTTCTTTTAGCCAAAATAATAATCCTTTTTTTGCTCATATGATACAACCTCTTGTGCCATAATTTAGTCTTATCACTTAACTTTACAAAATTAATAATGCCTCCAAAAAATTTTCTTGAGTTAAGAAAAATATAGAATACCTAGAACTTTTAGCCACAATTATAGAACCCTTGGTAAGCTTCAATAATCATGTGAGAAGAAATTATCATAACCTTCATCACAAAGTTTACCTATAGAAAGTAGGTTTAATTGAATGTTTATAACATGTTTTAGATGCTTAAGGATTAATATGGTCCCATTGAATGTTTTTAGAATGAAATCTCTAATACCAATATACTTTACCATACCTTTATGAATCGATATTACATTTCTAAAATCACCAGGAGTATAAGATGAAAAAAATGCTCCTTCTATATGTAATATAGGTGGAAGTACTACTATCAACTACTCAATTGGTTTCATTCTTTGTAAGAATAACAACATCATCTTCATGAACCAAAAGAAATTGATTAACAATTGCATTAGCCTTGTCTTCGTCTCTTTTTCTTTTTTTTTTTGCTACAATAATGACACTTAATATTTTCAAATCTTTTCCTAGGTTGCTTTTACTTTAATATCTATTCCTTATGCCTTGACTTTTACTTCTCTTTCAAGACACAACCACTATAATATTTAGCTATGAAGAAAAACCTTGTGATTTATTTCTTAACTTTTCGTTCAAGATGCCATTTTTAGCAAATTTCATATTTATCATGTCATGTTAGGCAAAACTAAATATAAATATTCTACATGCCTCCCATATGTTTGGTAAAAAACTAAAAAGCATTAAAACTTGAACTTCATCTTTAAATTTGATACCCATAGCAAAAAACTAATTAATAACCCCTTGATACTTATTCAGTTAATTTATCATCGGAATGTTATCTTGATATTTTATACTCATCATTTTTATTATCAAGACCATTTTATTATTCCATGTCCTTCTAGCATACAGTTTTTCAATTTTAATCCATAATGTGTGAGCATGTGTCTTTTCTTCAATTTGATTTTATACATTCTCTTTTACCTAATGTTTGATATGTTTATAAACCTGCTTATGAACAGATTCCATTCTAAATCTAATTAATTTTTGGATTTTTTAGTAGCAAATGTAGGTAAATAGTAGTCTTTTATATAAAGCAAATCTTTCATCTTCCATTTCTAAATAACAAAATTCTCACTATTCAAAAATATCATTCTACTTGTATTAGCCTTCATATTCATACAAGTACAATGTACCAGCCTGAGCTTTAATGTTACTTGTTAAGGAAAAATATTATATTAGAGTAACACAGCGAAAAAAATATATAACTTACTCAAATTAAATTTTCCCACACGTACAATAAAAACATATTACTAGAAATAATACAATAAAAATAAATCAGGAAACTAACAATTTTTAACATGAAAGATCCTCAATGTGAGAGTAAAATCACATGACCTAGTCTAATAAAAATCCACTAATAAAATAATGGATACAATATCTTTCTAAAAATTCTAAGAAATAATCCATATAAAACTCTTCGTCAAAATAAATAGAATTCTCAATAGAATTAACAAATAATTAACAACAATTATTGTGTAAAACTACTTAATGAAGAAGAAGAAAATCAAGAAAAAGTATACATTATATTGCCTAAATTACTAAAAATAACATATCCAAATTTGGTGTAAATTTAAGTAAATATGGTGATTAATTTTTTAGTATAATTTAGTAAAAACTTTCTTCTCCTTACAATGTTCCGTGGAGAAAAGGATGAAATTCTATCTTCAAGCTAATTTGAACATCATTCCAGAGTTCAAAAATCCTTTTTTAATTTCACTTAAAAATTATACAAACACTTAGAATTAATTAACCTTTTTCTTTTTAGCCACAACCTTTTTATATGGACAAAACCCACTTTTTAGGTTTTATAATCAACCAAGCCAATTTGTTGCCTTTTCATTCATCATGTGCTAGCATTTGGGCCTTTTTCTTTTTTTTTTTATCTTTTATATTTTTTTATTTTTCTCTTTTATACAAGGTAATAAATATAAAGATATCACGGGTCCATTTAAGAGAAATCTAGCACCAACACAATCATGATTTTCAATCTTCAAATTAGCAAATTTACTAATATAAATTAATTAATATAAAGCCAATTTAGTCTAATCAATAATGTGGTTATAATCTAATTCAATGGATATTTTACCTTATTATTGCCTTTAAAAAATTTGTCTTGATACTATTTTGATTTTATGTTAAACATGGATTTAATTTAATTTTATTTATCCCATTACAAAATGTTTAAAATTTATCAAAAATTTCATTCAATTTTATTTTATTGTTTTAATAACTAAAATTTATTTTCTTATTTGTACCAAAATATCCCTCACCTTGACTGGTGAGAGATTAATTTCTTGATGTACTATTGGATACTGAAAATCAAGATCTCTTTTAAATGAGTTTTTTCTATATGTAAAGCTTGGATCAAAGTCATGACATTTTTTCTAAAGTGCTTGAACTCCTTTCACCTTATCTTATCATATCATTAAAACATAAAAAATTATAATGTTTTATTATAAAATAGTGAAAAAAAGGCAAACATATAATTAGCACCACCTTATCTTATAATATCACATTCATATAATATTACTCATTAATCATAAGATCATAAGGCTTAATAGCTTATCATTATTGTGAATTGCCCTAAATTTTCATCATATTTTTTTCCAAAAATGATACTCAACTAGTTAGCTATCAATAACATTGTTGTAGAATTTTCTCTTTTTGTCCATTAGGTTTTAATTTGATTATGTTTATTAAATATCAATTTTTAAGATTGCAAAAATAATTAATTTACTTCAACTGAGTTTAAAGTCATATCCAAACATGTACAAAGTATTGAGACATGCTTTATAGATTATTCTTGCCAATTATAAATTGTCAAAGCTATGTTGTTGTTTTTTCTTCTTTTTCTATTTCATTTACTTTATATGAGTTACTAAAGTTGAATGCAATATGTTCACATAGATTTTCATTGCCAAAGATAGGGGACCAATACTTTAGAATTCAATATATATATTCATTCTATTAGATTTCTATAACATATATATGAAAGGAGAAAAAAACAATCCTTTGTCTACCATTAGCTAAAAGACAATCAAATTTGCTTTTTTTTTAAATTATTATAAAATTATCATTCTTGTTCATTGGTGAATTATTTTTTTAATAGTAAGAGTGGCCAACTTATTAAACTTAGACACATAAAGACTTGAAATCCAACCTAAAATGCAAAGGAAAAGTACAATTATTCAAGAAATATCAATGTAATTGAAACTAAATGCTCTTGGTTAGTAAACTAACATACTTTGATACAATGACATTTTTATTGTTTCTAAAACTTCTAAATTCAAATTCAGAATATATGTGATGTGAAAAGTATTTTTATATTTATTTTCTCCAATATTTAGGTTTTTCTAAGGTGTTCATATATTTAATTGAGTCAGTTATGCCTTATTTTGTACTTAGTCATGATTTTGAAATGTAATTAATTTATTTAGCTAAAGTAAAAAATTTTATATTATTTTAGGTTTTCAGGTATATTTTAAGTTTTAGATGTCTAATCAGAATGATCTTTCTATATTTAGAAGTTAAAAGAAAACTCTACAAATGTTATGAAGGAAGCAACATTTGATTTAAATGTTTGGTGGTTTGAATATGGCCAAGAAACTAATGCAGAAATACTGCCCTATTGATGGTGCCCATACCTAATCACGATAACTTAGGTATATTTAGAGCTTTATACATCAAAATTGTACAAATCCAAAGCCATAAGTTAGGCAAGGTTTAGCCTAATAACTTTCATTAGCAAAGTTTTGTGAAAATAATGCAATTTTTGTGGTAAAAAAAGGCTCACATGAGGAGTTATGAGATTGGGCAACATAAAATTGATTTAATGTTTTGAATCATAAGTAAAGATTTAAATCTCCAAATTATACAAGGCCTAACCCACTGAAACCCTAAGAGACAATCCTAAACATTCTTCAAAAAGTAAAACCCTTGTTCACTTAACTTTGAGATAATATTTGTGCTTCCAAGAGCAAGATGCAACAACTTAATTCATCTTTTCTTTTCTTTTAATTCAACTTTGAGTAATTGCTTTATTCAATTTAAGGAATTTCTACTCTAATGTTTTTGAATTTTGAGACTTTGTTCTTATTAATTTATTTCTTGAATTGATTATATTTTATTTTTCTATTCTTCTATGATTATCAATTGCTTAAATACTAAATAACATCTTTCAATTTATCTTTTGTGATTTATAGCTAAACAATTGATTGTGATTAATTTTCACATGTAAATTTTTCATGATTGATTGTTGTCAATAATAATTAGGTGTTTACAATTTTCATGTATAAAATTATTTACCATATAATAGAATAGAAATAAAGAATGAATTGATGATTTAGTTTTGGTAAATTCTAAAGTTTAATGTCATTGCTAGTTAGATATAACTGTTATAAGGATTCCAAATAATTCTTGAATCAAAATTAATTTAGGCAATTATTTAAATTAATCAATATTAAAAATAAATAAGTATTGTTACAGGGATTCCAAACAACTCTTATAAGTTATTGTAGGTTGTATAGGTAATCATTAGTTAAGTAATTAAATGAAAAGTGATTTATTTATTATTTACTTAGAATGTTTTTTAAATTGATACTTTTATTATCATAAAATTTCTTCTATTTAATTATTTTATTTTTATTTTATTTAATTTAACAATTTTATACAACCCATTTTCTATTTATATTACTTAGTTTTTATTGATCATTAATTCTTTGGTTTGATCAAGACTTACCGATAATAGTATTCATCCTAATAAGAATAGTTTAAAATTTGATATTTGCTACTCGTATCGTTGCGCACTTATAATAAATAATTTATTATGATTCCTTCCAAGAAAAACCGTAGCAGACAAAATATTTTTTTTTCAACACAGCCCTTAAATTGTGGGGACATCACACAAGTCTAAAAGCATAACTACTCTCCTGCAAAAATCGCCCATATTGATTCTCTTTTGTCTGCCATTGTTGACCGTGTTTCCCTAAATCACTCACTTCTGGCGCTTTCTGATAGAAGGCGACGTCTGCAACAAATACAATTGGCCCATGATGATTCCGGTTGAATAATAAAAAGAAAAGAGACAAGGACAAAATAATTTGATCAAACCTCATCCATGTGCACCTTTTGAATTTGTATTTATCTAATCTGGTGTTACAAATCACAATGGATTTAAGATTGAGTTCAACAAAATCTGTTGATTTGTAGCTGAGTTACAAATAAACTACTTGAGTTTATTACATGTTTTAATGATGTTATGTTGCTAATAAGTAAATATTCTTCAATGAGATAAAAGCCATAAACTAAAGAAAAATACAAAAATATAATGTAGTTTGAAATTTTGTCTTTTATAAAAAGATGAAGAAATTTCTCCACTATAAATGAAAAAGGAAAACTACATTACTAAATCCAGCGTACTATTTGCCTGCTACAGTGTTTGAATACTTCGAGGTAATAGACTTTCTTAGTGCGGGAAGATAACGTTATCAATATCAGCCTGGTGAATATGGTAGGATTCTGATTCGAATTCTAATAATTATTAATTTAAGGTTATTTTTTATTTTAAATTATTTTTATTTAAATTGGAGTTGTTTTTAATTTATAATTATTTTCTATTTTAAATTAAGATTCTTTTGTTCTAGTAAGTTTTCAAAGTTTATAAATATTTTATATTTAGGTATGAACAATTTGTTGAAGAAACTAGTGTAAAAGAATTTGTATTTATAACTCTCATGAGATTTCTTGATGTTCCACAATTAACTTTTATTCCTTTAGTGATATTATTTGTATTGAAAGTGAAAAGTTTATATATCATTTTTAAAAATATGTATACCAGTTAGATGAAATTTGTGAGATTTTTTAATATATTTGAGATATGAATTTGAAAGTGATAAAACATTATGTAATCCATCTCTTTGATTTCTCCTATTGAATTGTCCGTGAAGCAGCTTAAAAGTTAAAACACATTGAATTATTTGTATCTTGCTAATTTTATACTTTTTTAATTTTGATTTGTGATAACACGCTTGTATACCATCATTAGAATCATCCAAAATTTTTCCAACAAAGATAGAACATTGTTGTGTAACCTTTTGCAAAAACTATTCTTTAAGTGTTCATTTCATATTATAATTTTCTAAAATTGATTTCATTTCATTTAATTTCATTTTAATTTATTTACAAATAAATTTTATTATTTTAAAAAATTATCAAAAAATAATGATTTTGATTCATTAGCAAATGATTTTTTTTGTTTAAAATATATTACAAAATGCATTGAATTAAATTAAAAAGTATATTTTGATGATATTATAGTAAATAAAATATTAGAAATAGGATAAATTTTTTATATAATATGCATTTTATACAAAATGAAATGAATTCCAATAAAATCCTTCTATAAATTTCATAATGACATAGGTGTATTTAACATAGAAATTTTAAACAAAATAAAATGAAATAAAATTCCTTATTATTTAAAACTAAACACTATCTTAAAAAGAAATTTATTTAAAAATAAAATAATTTCTTTAAGTTATGCCAAATAACAAATAAGATAACGGCACTTCAACATTGTTTTTAAGTTTTCTATTCTTAATTTGAATGGGTAAGGATAAACTATCAAAATTATATATATACCAAAAAAAATTATCAAAATTATATGATAATATGATAATTTGATTAGTTCAGCAGTCACGTAAGGAAAGTCAAACTTGACTATCACACGAGCGTGATCTTCTAAAACTTTGCAAATAGAGGGGAGAACATCAAATATTAAAAATTAGAGCAAGGTCATGTACATTATATTTTAAAATGTTTGTATTAAATTAGTTTGGTAATGAATCAAATTGAGTTAAGTTGGTCAAATTGAGTTGTGTTGGATTAAATTCGAGTTCAAATCAATCTAATTTTATTTTGTTGATGGCTCAACTCAAATTAAATTCAAATTAAAATTTTCAACTTAAGTTGGACTTAAATTGAGTTTATAGTTAGCTTGACTCGACTTAACAGTTAAATTAGTATTTAAAATATCCATATAAAAATTACTAAACTAATATTAAATTGATTAATAGGCATAAATCAATTATTATTTTACAATTCTTAAAATTTTAAAATTTTACATCATCAATTCCCATTTTATAGTGAAAATATTTGCATCTAACCTTTGTAATATTTGATGTAAATTTTTATCTAGAGAGTTTTCACACCTTTCTCTCCCTTTTTAAATGATGTTCTTAAATTATATTTATGTTAATTACACAATTAATTTTAAGATGAGAATGATATTAATAATGTTCATAATTAACTATGGTTATTTTTTATTTTAATTATAAATTAAATTTAAATATAAATATTAAATTACAATTACTATGATTATTAATTTTTTCATAATAAGTATTTAATTTAGAATATATATTATAAAATATTTATAATTAACATATATAAACTCATTAATTAATTTTAAATTATATATATTATTTGAGTTAACTCATGATACAATCCAATAGAATATTTTTAAGTTCAAACTCAAATTCAATTCATTTAATATATGAATTAAATTATGCAACTAAATTAAATGAACTAAATTTATTGCTAACCTAAATCATTGTCAATTCTAATATTAAATACTCATTTATAAATTACCAAGTGGGATAACAATTTTAAAGATTAAAATAGTAACATAATATTTCTCCCCTTTCTAAGAGATAACAATTTCAAGGATTAAAATATTAATTTCTCTTCTTCCCAAGGCGGTGTCTTGTTATGTTCATGTCCACGGGGCTTTAAAAAATTGTTATATTGTCTATAGAATCTTTTTTAAAAATTTATTGGTTTAGCCCCGTCTAACAAAATAAATTGAATGTGAAAGATATTATAATAAATAATAATGTATTTAAAAATATTAATCCAATATTTAATATATATAAAATTATATTTATATTTGTTTGATTTGTTTTAAATTAAGTAAAAATTTATTAAATATAAGTACCGTATGAATACATTTAATGGTTGCTTTTATTTTGATGAGATTTTATATATCCAATATTATCTCCATTTTTGATATAATAATTCTATTCATATTATTTAAGCATTAAGTATATAAAATTTTTAAAATCATAGTCAAGAATAATTTTCAAATTTTATAAGATTTTAATATTTTATAATAAAAATTTAAATTATTTATTAAATTTAGTATTTAATATAATAAAATATTCAAATACTCTAAATTTAACACTACTTTATGTTTTCTTCTTTTTGTAGAAAAGGGGAAAAAAGAAAATAAAAAATAAAGCAAAGAGATATAATGTAAAAATGGCATTTAATGTCATATTTTTTATTTTTATTTATAAAAATAATTATTAATTATATCATATCCTATTTAAACTCATATGATATGAAGATCGAATTTGAATTTTTCAGAGTCAACGAGTTTAAACTCAAGCTTATTCATTTTTGTAAAGTTCAAACTTAAACAAGTAGATAATTAATTTAACTTAAATTTACAATCCTATTTTTCACACCATACCAAAAAAATAAAAATAAAAAACTTAGGGTGATTATGTCCCCTAACACATCTTTCACTTGCCCCCCAATCCTTCCAATAAGTGTTATCTCTGATATTAAAACTCTACCTACTAAAAATCTACCAACTTTATTAGTGTATTAAATATTTTCATATTTTGTCCACATTTCTCTATAAAACTTACAGTTAATGATAACTAATATATTGAAACTATATTTTCGTCCTTATAAAATTAAGTTTATATTAATTCTATTTTTATAAAATTAATTTTACATCAAATTTTAATCCATTTGTATAATAATTAAATAACTCTATCTCATATATAAAGGTATTAAATTTTAATATGATGTTAATTTTATATGAATTAAATTAATATAAATTTTCAATTAGAAATGAAATTAATATAAATTCATATGAAATAAAATAAGATTTTAATCTAACCAATAATTTATAATCATAAGAAGGAGACAGAAGTGATTTGTTTTTTGTCATTTTCCCCTCTCCATAATTCGGTGTTAGGAATTTGATGTAGGAAGTTGGCCCAATCAAAGACTTGAAAAGTGTTTGGGCTTTCACCTCCACCACGCCTACGATAGACCGCCCTTTCAGCAATCAATGTGACAGTGGCTATGTTGTGGCCTGTGGGCTAGCTGCCAGGTATCATGCATTGACAAAATAATGAAACGACTCTTCAATATCGTAAGATAGATCAGACACACATATAGTCTATCTCATCCACCCATCCACTTGAATAAATAATTAATGCATTGAAAAGAAAATTTGAAATTAAATTTTAGATATAAATTAAGAGATATTGTTAAATATAAGATGTTAAATAAATTTATAAAATTTAATTTAATAAATATAAAAAATTTAGAAATCATTCTATTTTTACTACTCTTAACATTTTTTATAAATAAAAGTCATATGTTTCATGAGGTTAGGAAGGATAAGTAATGCCACTTCGATTTTAGTTTTTTGTTACAAAAGGGAAAACGAGAACTACTCTTTTGCCCTATTTTAGTAAATGCCAATTAATGAAAAATCATGTATAAGATTTCATTTCAAAATATTTCACCCAAGTAATCAGATCCCTTTGTTAACTTGTACTAGTTTCATAACAAATTTATACTTTAAGCCCTAACTGATATGTTGTATGAATAAATGTCAACGTAATAAAAATAAAATCAAAGGATAAGAAAAATTATTTAATCATGATTTTATTGGCCCAATCAATTATATTAATGATTAAACCTAATGATTTTATAAATAAAAAATTATATAATTTTGTCAAAAAAATTAAAATAATAACTAACATGTACTATAAATATAAACTTATAATTTATAAAAAAAAAAGTTAATCTAAAAGAAATGACGTAAAATCGTGATTTAATTGTCAATTGGTTGTTAAATTCTTTTATTACATACAGGTTAATTGAACCAACAAACAAAAAACAGTAAAAAGTAAAAAAAAAAGAAAAGAAAAGACCCAGTCGATATTTAAAAACCGATATTTTTATTTATATCAGTTCACACTACTTCAAATCAATTTCACCACTAAAATTATTTTTTAAATGGATTTGAACAAAAGATATAGTGATTGACTGCCGGTGAACCAGTAGGAGTATCCAATTAGCTTGAACTTGTTAAATCAGCTAGACATCCCAATTCTGCCCCATTTTTAAAATATATTTTTTGAAATTAAAAATTTAAGAGTAGAATATGTGGTTTTACTCTGAAGTCAATACATGCCACCAGCTTCTTTCAAGACTTACAATCGTATCTATAAATTCCCCAACTCCTTATAATAGCTAGCAGCAGAAATCAAACTTTAGACATGAGTAGTTAAAATTTTTAAACGTTTATAAATGCTTAAGCTTACTCAGATAAATTCTTTCCTGGCATAAGGATGTTTCATCCACATCTTTATGACAGAGTTTTCATAGTTAAATTATTTTTCTTCAATATACTGTGTTTAATTTAAATATCAATATGAACTTGAAACAAAACTGTGATGTGGGTTTTAAAACCTGCAGTCTCTCAAATAGATGCATTTAAATGTAATTTAATCTAACAATAGTAGCTTTCTGTCTTTCAACGAAATCAAAGTATCCTTTGAACACCAGATTATAACATAAATCAAAGCAGCAAGATGCTGCATGAAAGCAAAATGGAAAAAAGCAGCTAATAGATGGGAGTATGTGTAATGTTCAAACTCAGCGCACTGCAGCAAATATATTCCTCTTCAACATCAGAGGATGGTATGTTGGCTTCCATGTTTGTTCAGTTTTAGTCCATGGTAACTTGTGCTTTGCCATCTTCTTCTTCTTTGCAGCTACACCCACTCTGTCTCCAGAATTCTGTAGAAACAAATTTTAGACTTCATCAACATGATTCCAGCTAAATAAACACTAGGACTTCTACGTATGAACTACTTATACAATTTATAGCACGCGTACCATTTTATATCACATAGAAATATGATAAATTCAAACCTCGTTTTGATATATGGTGTTTCCATAACATGTTGTTTTAAATAATAAAAAAGCCTGAATTACAATAATATTAAAAAATTAGTGCTACTGATATAATTAAATCTAAATCCTTTACTTGAGTGGATTGCACCATTAATGGAGGATCTAGGTCTAATTGTATCGATGGTTGATGCTACCGAAGTGTGCACTTAATAAAAATTTCGTGTAGTTAAAGTTGAATATTATTTTTAATGATTTTATGAATTGAACAAAAGAAATAATTAGTAGTTCTTTTTTAATAACTCTTTCCATTATATTTCAGATTGAGTGTGCTGAAATTTCATGGAAGATATCTGCAATGCAATAGATGTGAAAGGTTATACCTGGAGACAGAGTCCATCTTCAACATCGCAAATGGGGTAATCACTTGGGCAGCAATAGTCAGTTCCGGTGCAGCAAACAGCATTCTCATATTCACAGCAACCATACAAGAGGCAAACATCAAAAAACTCAAAAATGCAACAACATGTCTCGTCAGCTGCACAATAGGAGAAGTCTCCACATTCAGTTGGAGAAGGTGAAGGAGGAGGAGGCGGAGGCCGTGGCGGTGGTGGAGTTGCCGGCGGAGGTGGCGGTGGTGGAATAGAAGGGCTAGTTGGGCCTGGTGCATAGGAGGTTTGGGTTGGATAGGAAGCCTCATAATTTATTGCACAAACTCCATATTCCAAATTAGTATTTCTTCTCAGATAAAAATATCCATCCATTCCCCAGCTTGTTCCCCATGAATTTTTTACAATCCAATAATCTTCATCGCCTTCTGAACCATAACCAACAATTAGAACCGCGTGATCAATGTCATTGGGATCACTAGAGCATTCTCCATCATAGATTCCCTGTTTGAACATAAGCAAATTCAAGTATATCAAATATAATCCATCCTCTGAAAAATTCTCATATATGTAATTATAACATTCAAAATTTCTTGCCCTGTCCCAATATTTATGCTTTTCAATATTTTCTTGACAAGTGACAATGGAAACTTTCAATGATAGCAGATTGGGAAAAAATTGGCAAATAGAGAATTAATTTTTCTTTATTGATTGAGAGTAAGGACATGTGTTATAATTGGAGTGTGTGTGTGTGTGTGTATATATATATGTATATATGAATTTTTCATGAGAATAGAAGTGACAAACTACATAAAAAACACATAAGAATCTAGGTTTGAACCCAATGCCACAAGATGGAAAAGCACTAGAAATAGTATTAGGTATTGCTATACTACTAAGTATGCGAACTTTTGACTGGAATGGTTAATTAGTGTTTGCCCCATGACACTAACAAACATGATTTATTTGTTAAAATATTTGTGCCTAAAGTTAAGATACATATTATAATTTTAATATATGAGAATTTTTCTCATTTTCAACTCTTCATAACAGATTACTGAAGTGAATAAAACTTGAACTAATACTTACGCCAGTGTATAGTTGAAAATCCAAGGCAGAGCCATCCATACCAGCACTAATTGGCTGCTGCACAGTAGCACACAATAGCCCACTATCTGATTGTGCAACATCTGTGTACCCATCAATGCTCACAACTTTGGCTTCCTCCTGAGACATTCAACAAACACCTTTGCTTCACATTTGTACAAATTCTATTGTAGTATTAGGGAAGAAGAAGTAACAACCTTTGTGGTATTGCAGGCGCCATCAACGCCTGTATAAGGATAATCAGACTCTGTGTCGACGCCACCGTTGTTTATAACCCATTCAAAAGCATAATCCATGTAGCCGCCCTCGCAGCCATCATTGGACTTGTCACAATCCACAAGTTCTTGTTCTGACAGGCTTATGAGTTCCCCTGTATTTATTGCGTTTATTCCTTCTATGGCTCCTGTTGATGAAAATGCCCAGCAACTTCCTGATAACATGGTTTAGATGTTCCCTTAGTATGGGAAATTAAGGTCATAAAGTGGCTGTCACAGTAGATGAAATTAAAGTTCATATATTTCTCTTGACTTGAGGACATGACTACCCTCTTGCTATGTATCACATGATCACTTTTTTGTCATTAGATTTCTCTGTGCAAGAGAACATATAAGTACCCACGTTTATATCTGACGAGAAATACATGACTATTGGTTCGCAAGAAGCATGTTCCTACATAATATTGAACTTGTGAACTTTGAAAAATATTCAAAATTATTTATTTTATAATAAAAATTATAAATTTTTTTCATATATAAAAAATAAGCAAGTAATTTCTGATATTTTATGAAAAATTTTACTTTTTTTATTTTATTAATTAAATAATTTACATATATGCTGTGATTTTTTCAAAAGTTATATTTTTCATATAATTTTTTTCAACTAAATGTCACCATAGCACTGTGAGAGAAATCATGTACATATAGTATTATTCCAACTTATTTATTTAGGAAAAGAGAAAAAAAAGAAAGAATTAAAGCAAAAAATTATATTCTTAAAAATAACATAAATATATATAAGATGATGATGTCTATAATTAAATTTCCAAGAAAAATATTTTTTATAAGAACATAATTACAAAATATTAAAATGATAAAAAAAATAATTTATATGTTTAATGTAAAATGTAAAAAATTTGGTGGAAAATAGTTTTTTTGAAAAAATTATTTTCGCTATTATAATAAATATTTCTTTCAAAAAACAAAGAAACACTAAATATCTTTTATTTTTGAATACAATTAGCGCAGTTGGGGGTATGCCGCCCGTAAAATGCAGGACCCACACCTTCAGCAGAAATAAAGTCATGGTAAGCTTAAGTCATGTTTAAATGACACTACTTGCGATCTAACAAGTGACACCTAGTACCAAAAACAGCCACATACCATTGATAACACGACGCTTATCAGACAACAAGATGAGCATTTTGAAACGTCTTGAACCCAAATCATTCCAGCAAAAACTTTGCATATACGGTTGAAGATACTTCCAAAGTCTAATATTGATAGATTAAAGTCCCCTCAACATGCAATGATTGGGGAAAGTTGTTATTTCATATTTTGTGAAACACAAATGGTAATGACACAGTTCATAGTCAAGAAAATTGCATACAAAATGTCAGTAACTAGAAATAAAAGTTACTAAGCCCATTTGGTGCTAATAGAAGTTGGCATTATGCATTAAAATATATATATATATATATCTTACCACAATCTCCTTGGTCCTTAACAGCAGTCACAACCCCCTTTTTCCTCCAATCCAAGGAAGAAGGAACATCTTCACAAGAAACATCCTTAAACTCCATACTATACCTCTTGTGGTCAGGCTTCTTAACTTTTGACAGCAACACTCTCCTGAACTCTTCATTGCTCATATCAGCAAACCGGTTCAATCCGAGCCGTTGCGCACTGGCCGATGTCCTCACGGCATTCTTCTCTATAATGTACTTCAAATTCCTCTGGAAATTCTTGAACCTCATTGTGGCCTCTTCTGGGTGTTTGTAGACCTTTTTGTGCTGCTTCCTCCATTTTTGAAACAGCTCAAGGAGTTTTTGCTCTGGAGAGAAGTTCTCAAGGTCATGGCCTAATATGGAGTACTGACTTGAGATACCATAAGTTGAAAATGCCCATGTGCCCCAGAAGAAGCAAAGAAGAACAAAGTGGAGTTTTTGGGAAGTCATTTTTCTCAACTGGGATTCTAGTGATGTTTAGTGTGCCCCAATTTCTTTGTTGTTTATAAAGTGAAATCGGACCCATGACCAAGGCTACCAGTCAGCTCGTAGATACATATGGAGTTTCCACTTTCCAATTTGGTCTTTTTTAGTTTTTTGGTTACACCTTTTGGTGGTTGTTACCTAAATGGAAGTTCAAAGAGACAAAAATGATCAAGCATTGGAATAGAATATTTGTGCTCACCATCAGTACCAAAGACACTAAAACTCGTCTTTGGGACTTTAAATAAAAGAATCTTAAGTCCTCAATTACTTTCGTTGGAAGATATTTTTCGAAGGAGAACTTCATTTGCAATTATATAAACAAAGGAGTGAGATATCAACACATCTGATTTGATACATGATATTCCTCAGAAGTTGTCTTTTTTTCATATCTTAAGTTTGATCTAAAACTTTTTATGCATATACTTAATGATTTAATTATTCATACTATTATAAAAAATGACATATCATTTTTATATTTTATAATTCAAAAATGATATTTAAAAGAAAATTATTTTTCACCAAATTCTCTTTATTTAATATTGAAAATATAAAATATTTTCTATAATTTTGATAATTTGTAACAATATTTTCATGAAAGATTTTTTTTATTAAAACAAACAGAATCTAAAATTCAAGGCATTTCTAATAATAAAATAATGCTAAAACGGAAGTTCAGAGAGACGAAAATAATCAAATGCATTGGAATAGAATATTTGTGCTTACCATCAGTACCACTAACACTAAAACTCGTGTTTGGAATTTTAAATAGAAGAATTTAAAACTTCAATTACTTCGTTGGATGATAAGTTTTAGCGAAGAACTTCATTTGCGATTATATAAATAAAGGAGTGAAATATCAATGTATTTGATATAAGTGACATATGATTTTTCTCAAATGTTTTGCTTTCCTTCTATACTAGATTTAATTTTGAAACTTTGTACGTATGAACCTAATAATTTGATCAATCCTACCATTATATATATATATATATATATATATATATATATATATATATATATATATATATATATATATATATTAAAAAAAGAAGTGACATATCAATTTTATACTTTATGATTAAAAAATGATATTTACAGAAAGTTATTTTTTATTGAATTCTCTTCATTTAGCATTGAATATACAGAATATTTTTTACAATTTTAATAATTTGTAACAATATATTCACAAAAGATATTTTCTACCAAAATAAACAAAATTTACAATTCAAGGCATTTTCTAATAATAAAATAATGCTAAACGTACTTTTTTTCAATTTAAGTAAGTGCTAAATTAATTTGTTTGTAAATTATACTGTATGTAAAAATTTTGAATCTTAAAAATCAAGCACAGTAATAGTCTAAATTAATTTGTTTGCAAATTATACGGTATGTAAAAATTTTGAATCTTAAAATCAAGCGCAGTAATAGAATTTTTATTGAAATTGCGTTTGCGCCGCTTAGAATATAACTTTCATATTATCGTTTTATATACCATTGAAAGCGTGCATCTCAATTGAATACAATATATTTTCAACTCAAATAAAATATTCATTTGCAATTTTTAGATTAGCCTCAAACTTTCTAATTTATTCGAAATCAATTCTGCCATTGCTGGTTTTAGATTTTTGTCACCAAATTTTTTAGATGTATCTACACAGGGACACTGTCTTGTGGGTGGACTTAAATACAAAAAAAATCAACAATCTAACAGTCAACCTTGCAGGTAGCGTCCGAAGCTTGTAATCTTGGAGCGTTGGATTGTGGGCCTGTTATCGGTTGTTTGCAATTAAGTGGGTATGGAATGTGGATGCAACTTGGGACAACAGGTGGATTCACATAAATGGGCCCATATTCTTAATTAAGAAGCATAAGAGAAAAATGAATCTCCCGCTATTTTTATTCCTTTGTCTCGTCTCTCTCACTATAAATAGTAACATGCTGAATTCATGCTCTCTTTTACTCATCATTTAACATTTTTTCATCTCACTTGATTGTGTTTGAGAGTTTGTCATCCATGGCTTTGAGATCTAATTCCATTAACGACATTTCTCCTATGAGGGAATCTTAACTACATAAACAAAAATGTTACTCTCTCCATTCTTTTTTATCTATCGCATTTTTAAGAAAATTTTTGTTCCTTTTTATTTATCGCTTTAGAATTCTAATGAAACATTAAATATTCTTTTTTGAAATCTATCCTTCTCTTTTATTAATAAATGCCTTATTATTTTATACTATTAGTTAACTTGCATTTATTTCTTTATATTTTTCTCTCTATTTTCAATTATCTTGAATTTTGTGCATAGAGAATAATCTTGTAAAGTTCATTAAAAATAAATAAATTTAACTACTTTTTTAATAGGTGTGAAATCGATTAATGATGACACATAAATAGGAACGGAGGGAGTATAAATAAGGTAGGAGCATATGATCAGTGTTGTTATCCAATTTTTCTGTTAATATTTTTTGTTTCATGGTTTTATAGGGTGGTCGTATTCAAGAAAGTGTAAAGAAGTTTTTGTTGAATAAGTATGGATCAGTATTCAGTAAAGGTGTGTATGTTATTTTTCAATTTAAATTAGGGAGCAATGTTGGTTGTTTTCAAACCACAGTTCACCCCTATAAAATGAATTTCTAGTATTCTACTAATGTTAGGGAAATTGTTGACTATAAGATACTTATGAATGATTTATCTTTTTTTTTTGTTGATTTTAGGGAGATAATTGCAAAGACAATTGATTACAAGTTTTATATAGATTTTATTGTTTAACTTAATTTGTATTCTTTTGGTTTTATTTTAATATTATTTTAGTTCACATTCTAATGACTTATAATTTTATCTAACTTTTATATAGATGTTATCGGTAAGATAGCTAGAGTGAATGAATTTGAAAACACTTGCAAGGATTTCATTAAGATAATGAAAGTTTCATTGAAGTTGAAAGATCAAAAGTAATATTTTTAATTATTTTTTTTTGTAATATGTTTTATAAATTGATAATCTTAACTACATGTAGTTCCATTGGTTCAAATTTTATCTTTATAGTAATAATATTTTTCCCTACATATTATGAGGTGATTTTGCTATGCAACTTGAGAGGTATTTGGTTGATATTGGAAATGCTACTCCTTTTCTTATTTTATAATTTTCTAAATTAAAAGATTTTAAAAGTACTATGTCTACATTCTTTGATCCTCTTATTTTTAGTTGTTCTATTGTTAACTTTATTCTTTTTCATAAAGGTTCAGTTATTGTTTCTAATTCATTATATGGAACAAGCATGTTGGTTTATCTAGAATTATGAGTTGAATTGTTTTAAAAAGAGGTGCTATCTCATTTATATTTGTAGTTTTTCATTTTTTAAAAGAATATATATATATATATATATATCAAATTTCTAGCCAATTAACATACTCCTTTAAAGAAGATTTATTGTAGCTCACGAATAGGATGAATTTGGTTGAATTGGGGGAAGCTACTATAGTATAATTTTTGTTGAAGTTATTTTCATTGATTTTGATTTGTTTTCTAATTTCATTACATTTGATATATATTTATTCTTTGCAATCATGTTTTTGTATTTTTCCTATCAACTATGTTGGTTGTTGAAAATGAATGGAGTTAGTTTTATAACAATTTCAGGAGATGTTCAAAATGAGTTGATATTGATGAAGTTAGGGACAAGGATCCTCTAAAGTACTTTTTGTACTTTAGAGGTATCACAACCATTAATTTTGAAATTAATGGCTTATAATATTTTAAATAAAAAAATTATGAATCATTGATTTTGAAATCAATGGTTGTGATGTCTCATTTTTCTCTCTATAGTGCAAAAAGCACTTTAGAGGATCCTTGTCCATGGAGTTGGAATCCTCTATGATAAGTTTCAAGAAATAATAAAGTTTGGAGTTTATCATTCCAAGATTTTTTTATAGAATTCTTATTTTATTGAATATGAAGCAATATTATATTATAATTGTAAATAACTATTAATATTTTCAAGTGTAAAATTCATATTAGAGTTATGGATGACATAAATTCTACATCATTGATACTATCTAATAGAGAAGATATCAAAACTCTTGGTGATAAAGCTTTCAATCTTCAAGTTAAGATTAAAATGCTCATTTTTCTAAATTGGATGAATTATTAAGGTGTTTTTTTTTTTTGTAAATAAAGGGCATTTAAATTTCAGTTAAAGAAATCTAATCTATCTTAAATTCAAAATGTTTACATTGTTATATGAATTTGGCAACATAACAAGATTATTGCCATTTTTATAAGGACTTCTAAAGCAAATCATGTTAATTATGGCACTGCTTAGCAATTTTTAAAGAACGAAGATGTTAATAAGGAGATTGAGAAAGTTATCATTTTTTATTGTTAGTTTGCAATTTGGTTTGAATTTATCCTTTATAAAAATTCTATTAATATCCTAATTATATATTTCTCATGGTTTTTCTCCCTAATCTATTACACTACTTTATCTCTTATCTCTTATCTCATGCAAGTGTGTACACCACTCGCCAATATAAGGGTACACACTTCCTACTGTTAGGTATTGCATGCTACTCTATATAATAAAGGATAAATATCAAGCTACTACTAGTTATATAAATTCCCCTTAAAAAATAACAAAACACAAATGTTCATTAACATCGTTGCATAAGACAAAAATAAATTGAAACTTGAACAAAGAGTTGATTAGGTCCCACAGTCTGTAAATCTCTTCCACTTAACTTTTCCAAACTACTATCTTCCATATCTTTTCCTTATTCCTCCCTTTCCATGGCTATACTCCCTTCATTGGGTCACCATCATTGTTGCTATTCCTCAAACCCTAATTCTACCCAAACTTAACTTGTATTGCTAGTCTTCTCAAGTTTGAGAACTTCATTGGCTTTCTGTGAAGATGATATTGATTGGGTAATGTATGATTTGATAATAATTAATTGATGTTTTTACTAGTGACATTGAATTGGACCTCAATATATATATTTTTTTATCATTAACTATGATATTACAGGAGGTATAACGTTCAACAGTGTTGTGGAAGAGCTTAAGATTTTTACAACTTATATTGCTCATGTTCTCCTTATTTCTGATGATGATGGAAGTCTGGTTGGGATTGTTTGTGTCCTTGGTAACTATTACAGCCCTTTTTCTCAAATATTAATGGAATCTTGACGAAGATTAAAGATAGTTTGTTTACTCAGAGTATAACTTTTTATCTTTTCAGTCTTAATTCAAAATATATTTAAATAATTGAAAAAAGAAATGGAAAAAAGGGAACCAATGATATCAAGATTCTAGGCAATGCCAAGAACAGAGACACCTATAGCAATGGCAATGCTAACTACAGCGAATGTATATGGAGAGATCCTTACTAATGCTCTAACCAAAAGCTTGCATCACCCACCATCATTGAGCCATACATTGTTCGCTAAGTTCTCCCTTTCTAGAAATTTCCTATTTTCTTCCTTTCCAGAAATTTTCCTAATTATTGCCTTTCATCTTCATTTTTTAGAAGTCACTCCTTCTTTTTCATTCTTTACTTCTTTAAAAATTTGTTCTACATCTGTTCTTTCATTTCTATCTTAAATTTATGCTTTTAAGAATATGTTTTTCTTATATATCATTTTTCATAGTAGTTTATTTTTATAGATCTGATTTTCCCTCATAGGTAGTTTGCTTTTTATTTTAAAAAATTATGAATTAAAAATTTTCCTTTACATGATTTCCATCACTTATGATAATATATATTCTCTAACACCTTCAAAAAGAATATTTGATAACATTTTTGATACTGTACCAAGTGCAAATTTAATTAGCCCTTATATGTTTACAAATAGAATGAAAAAATTATCAAAAAGGAGATTGATAGCTAAATCATATATTCAGAATTTCATTTAATTTATAACTTTCATATACTTGAAATAGTTTAATTGCTTTTTGGTTCATTTTTCTATTTAGTAAATTAGACCATATTTGTTATTTATTATCTATCATGATACACATTTATATTAAAATTAAGGATCAATATTTATACATTGAATATCATTTAAATTAATGTTATTTCTTTTTTTATATATTTAATTTTATCTTATTTTTCTAAATTTTGTTTGTTATAATATTCAATTATGTATGCATTTGTCTATATATGATAGTGATTATTAATTAATGTAATATTATAATAATATGACATTTTTATTAATTAGTGATGATTAAAAAAATATATAATATATCCTATTACTTAAGTTGAATATAATTATGTAAATTTTATAATTATTTAAATGACATAAATATAATTATAGATTTTAAACTAATTAATTAAATGCTTTATGATTTAAATTTTAAAAATTTAAATATATATAATAAATTATTATTAATTACATTTAGTTAAAGTCCTGCATCGTACAGGTTAAAAACTAATATATATACATATAGCTTGTAAAGATCTTTTTGACCAAAACACTCCTTTTGATTGTACTCCTTCAAATCATGCTATGGAAAAGAAAAAAGAATAGTGATATTGGTATTGACATTTCCTTAATGGAATTTTCCTCTAAGAAACTAAAGAAGGTTATCAAGGAGGAGATATGAAGGATTAGTAAAATGAGATGAAATTTTTATATTTTTTTAATTACATATGTTTTTCCTTGTGTCATTATGAGCTTGATTCGTAATGATATGTATTTTAACAGCTAATATTAACTAGACTGCTTTGAAATATAATAAATAGTGTCATTATTATTCAATACTTAATATTTCATTTTTTTTTTGTTTTAATGAGTTTCATATTGAGTTATATTATTTTCTATGTTTATACCTAAGTCGAATTTTGATTATATATAGTTATAAATTTTAATTGCTAGAATAAGCATTGCTTTTTCAAAATTACCTTACTATTATGTAAATGTCCATTGTTCAAAATGTATACCATAATTTGTTATATTAATAACTAATTAAGGTAAAGTTCAATTTAAATTAATATATAACTTTGAAAATTTATAACTAAGGAATTTGTACCACTATGACATTATAGATTCTAGTATTAGTTTAGGGGTATGGAATGTATATCTAGTTACAAATATTAAGTTAGAATACAATGAATTGGTTATTAATAATAAGTAATTTGAATTAAGTGTATAAGGCAACATTTGAAAGCTAGTTTCTTCATAATTGGGATTTAAAGTCTATTCATTGAGTGTTAATTTGAACAAATAAATAAAAAGATTTAAGTTTTGGTAGTTAATCAATGCAAAAGTTGCTGAAAATAAATAAGTATGATTTAAAAATCTATAACATCAAAGCAACTAAATGTAAAATTGACCACAAATGTTTACTTAATTTAATCATTTATAATTGAAGTGAAAAATTTTAGAGACATTTAGCAAATACACATATGTAGTTTTCTGAATCTTTGATATGTGTATCTGATTAATCTTTGGTTTGGCTGATGCATTTATATTCCATAATTTTTAACCAATTCAAATTGGTCATTCCCATATTATAGCAAATGATTTTTTTTTAAAATTTTTAGTACCTTACATTTGCAAGTCTTCAACTACTTGTTTCATTTGAAAAATCTAATAACTAGATGGCAGTAATTGATTTAAATAAAAAAGTTGGCAAGTTTTATGTAAACTTTTAAAGGTTGAAAAGGTTTCTTTTGTATAATTTATTTGACAACAAACAAAAGATGTAAATATTAGTTTGTATTGGGTGAAAGAAGGTATTTTCAATTGTAATTAATATATATCTAGCATGCATTCAGTAACAAAATAAAGCAAGTGAACATAATATAAAAAAACTAAGATGCATGACTTTAGAATTAGTCTATGAAACATATGGTTGAAGATTTAGTTTAGTTATAAGATTAACATCCATTGACTTAGATATTTTAAGTGCTAATGACCAAAAAGTGCTTAGCATGGATTAGTTGGAAAAAATTTATCAAAAATAGCTATTTTCAAAGCATGTGTTGCATTTAGGCTTGTTATGCGTGCTATACTCCAAGGATTTTAACTAATGTATGGTAAATTTTACTTTCATATTATATTTTTCAATAGATGCTCAATTTTTTTAATTGTAGCTTAATGATGCCAATGAGCATATGCCAATTTCATCTTATTAATAAAGATGTCTATGTTTTGATATAACTAATAGATGATGATTTTAATTTAAAATTAAGCTAGTGATGACCTAATGCATGATGTATTTAACTTAATATAATCAGTTTTAGTGAAGCCAAATTTCAACCACTTACATTCTTCAACATTCTACATGCTTACTTACAATTTATATTAATTTATTTATTGGCAAAGATGTTAATATTTTCATGCAACTAATAAATATTGAATTTAATTTGAAAACAAGATAAGATTTAGACAATTTACTCACCAATTTACAATGCATCTCTAATTCAAAATATTTATTTTTCCTCTTTGTTAAAGTGATCTTCTTTATTCCAAACTCTACTTAAAAGTATAGCATGAAAAAAGGAAAACTATTATATTTTCCTTCTAGTGTGATAACTAAATTTCTTTTTTCTAAAAATCATCTAAGATACTTTAATTATAAAGAACCTAACATTCCACTCATGCCTAAAGTCATAATCTTTTTAAAATTGTAGTTTCTATCATGTTTAATCCTTTCCCCATTTTTATTTATTTTTATATAAGTATCACATGTTTGGGTATTTAATTTCAAGTATGTTTTCTAAATAATACTCTTCAATCATAGATATATCACGAGAAACTTTGTGAGGTTAGGATGTTCTAGATCATTTAATTTAAGGCTTTTTTATTATAATTGCATCTTAAAAGTTTTCTTTATTTTAGATGTGTCTGCAAGGTTTAAAGAAAATTTAGCCTATAACCAAATTGAAGAAAATTCATAAAATTCATTCAAAGGATTATGAAAGTATTTCTATTTTAGAAGTTATTGAAAATTACATTGAACCATATTTGATTCCCTCTATGATGGTGGTGTCTATCTATTTCTAATAGATTTAAAGATTTATACAATGATATTATTTTGATTAAGCCTAAGATATATTAGATTATCTTCTTTCCATATGGAAACTTCTACAAATAAGTGTATATTCATCTTAAAGATTGGTGAAAAGCTTTGTTATTCCAAGTTAGTTATTGATTTTGAAATAGATTTAAGAAATATGTATTATGAAGTCAATATCTTATATAAAAAAGATAACAACATCGTTAATTAGCGTGTTTTAATTACAAACTTGATGGAAATTTATTTGAAACATTTTTCATTGATAGTTGAACATGTGCTAAAATTTCTAATAATGTTTTGCATCTAAGGGATAATCTTTATTGGTTAGTTTTCATGGATTTAAGCTTAACTACTTATCCTTTAATAGTAGTATGCTTTGATATTTTTCATAGAAATCTTAGGTATTTACCAAGTCTTTCATTAATATATGAAGTTAAGACATTGCTAAATAACTATTATAGTTATGTGTCCATGATTGCATATTCTCCTAATTAAGAACTTAGAGGTTTTTTGCCATATATTTGAGCTTATAATGCTAAAGATTTTTAGGTTAATGTCAGCAAAGTTACAGGATTGATGAATATTAATATTGCATGGTTTATATGAAATGAGAAGCTCATTTTGACAATTGTTATTAAAGGTCTTCCAGTTAATAATGGCTACCACAAAAGCTACATCTTTATTAAGTGTGAGCTACTTATATATAAGAATTTTCAAATAGCTATTGATGGAGATTTTTTGCTTGATTTTAGTTCAAAAGATTCATTGATTATGTTGAAACTTTAGCAATAATATAGGTTAGGTGGAAATTATGTGTATTAAAACCTTCCTTTTTTTATTGGTCATTTTTGTGTAAAAGTTTGAAAGTTCATATTAGGACATTTGATTGTTCATATAACCTCAAGATATTGTGTTATTATCTATTGCATTATTTTGGAAGTTCACTATTATTACTTTTGTTTGTTTTTATCAATGCAAAATGATATTTCTATTTAGTGCATTATTACCTGACTTTCTTAACAATTTTTTTTGTAAAAAAATAATAATATTTAATTAGAGATTTTTTATTACAATTGTTATATAAACGTACAAACATATGATCTTCAAGTTACAAGTGACATAGAATATATAAATGATAGGAATTTAGATACAATATTTTGACAATTTGTAAATTGGTTCATTCACTAATAATTTTGAAGCTATAGTTTATAATTTATTTTATTCCAACTGCTCATGTGCTAAACAAGTCTTATTAGTATGCTGCAATTCTTGAGTAGAATTTGAACTAAATGTTTTGAATATTAAAATCTTGAAGCTATTCTCAATATATCTTTCACTCAATATTGGAAAAACTCTGAGAACATTGCTACAAAAAAAACTCCTTTATATTAATACTATATATGTAAAAGCAAAATTGATTTTTTTCCAAAAAGATTACAAAATAAAGTTCATCTATATTGATGTTGATATCCATTAATCTTTGTCATTCTATTTTTTCTAAAACTCTAAATGGACAATTACTTTTATTAGTATGTATATGAATTTACATAAAATATAGTAAAATGAAAACTATTCTTTAAAGTTAACATTTATTTGTACAACTATTTTAAAGATTTGTAAAAAGTTTAAGAGAGTCATTTATTGCAATCTAATTTTATCTTAACATTTACATAATGTAAATATTCACTTACTATCATTAGTGAGGTTCTTTGAACTTTTATGGATCCTAATTTTTTTATAACTTGAATATCAATTAGTTAGATGTATAAAAATAGTTTTATTGATTCTATTTTGAACCATGTCAACAAGCTAAAATAAAAGGCTATTAACCATACCATTCATTTAAGTTTCTGAATAAAAATCTTCATGGTCAGCAAGTATGAGACAAATCATGGATGCTTATTCTGGTGTATTATAATGTTTGTCTTTGTATTTACAAGACTATTGCAAAGTAATATTGTCCTTTTCTCTCTTTTCAAATTTAATTCTTAATTTTATCCTTTCTTTAGCTACTAAATTATGAAATGGTAATGAAAATTAGCTTCATCCTAATCAAATTTCTTATTTGTACATTTTTTTATTGAAGAGGATACAACAAGAAAAAATAGACTTAAGAAAACATTGTTACAAAATGAAAAATATGGCATTATAAAATCTTCCAAAAATAATGAGTTTGTTTGAAATATTGCTAAGAATTTTACAACATATTTTTTACAACATACATAAATATTTGCTACTCTAAATTATCTTCATTATGAATTTTAGTTGCAAATTATTGTGGGAGCAATGATATTTGAAAAAATGCTTTAATTGAAATTATGAATGTAAGGAATCTATTTCAAAATAATGTATGCATAAGTATAATGGTTAATCCCTTTTACTCACCTAATCAATATTTTGGAAATAATTTTTGATATGTGTCATTTACACCAAAATTAAATACTAAACTTGCTTAGACATAGTAAAAGAGCAAGTTCAAATGGTACCTGAAGGAAAGGAAGTCAATTGGAAAAATAAAATTTAAAAACTAGGGGGTTTCTAAAGTAATTTTAAATGCACAATGAAAATGGAATTAAAGTAAAGTAAAATAATTTATAAAAAAAGTAAAGCAAATAGAATATAAAAGCTCAATCTAAAGAATTTCATACTCTAATTACAAATTTATCATTGACATCAATAATGTTATTCCTGATTTAACTACTTAGTTATGAATTACCCAAATGCCCTGTAATAATCTCTAATTAATGTTGCAAATTAATCACTTAAAGTTAATTAACTCAATATTGATGTCAATCCCTAATTAACTAGTAAAAGCAATCAATTTATGAATAGATTAAATTAACAATTCTACATGTAGGAAACTACTAATTTATCCTCTAATTTTTATAAATTTTAATAATTTTGCATACAAAATACAAAAATTAGGACACCTAATTGTTATTAATTTATAATCAATTACAACTAATCTATATGCTAAAATTGATTGCAAACAATCATATAGCCATATATTATCAAGAATAATCAATTAAAGGCCTAATTAGCTAATTACCCAAAACAATCATAAGACAAGAGTTAAAAGGAGGAATGAAAGATGGATTAATTAAGAGTGAATTAAATTAGCAATGAAAGTCTTAAAATACAAATCGAGATTGGAGTGTTAATCCTTTAAACCAATGAGAAAAATTAGCCACTAGTGGTGGTTTTTACAAGAGAGATGGAAAAGAGAGAATATTGTTTAGTTTAGAATAATTGTGTTTGGAAGTAAAAAATCTAGTTATATCTTGTTATCTAAGCTAGAAAACCTAATAGACTAAGTTAATATGCCCTTCAAGATTACAAAGAGCAGAGCTTTGCTTAATTTGAAAGCTTATGGACTAATTTACAAATTAAATTACTAACAATATTCGCAATAATAAATTTTCATAAGTTAACTTTAGGCATTAATTTCACCTAAATTGTACTTTTGAACCTCCAATTATGGTGTGAAAATTATGACTCGATTTGACTAAATAGAAATATTGTTTCATTTTTACAATCAAATTTAACCTTCTAAATATTCAAAATAGGTTTTACCCAAACCATGATTGTTTGAGATTTTTATTAGATTTCCAATGGCATAAAGATTATTTGATTTAAACATCTATAACTTAAGTTATAGTAAGAAATCTAAAATAGTATAAAAAATCTAACATTAATTAAATAATTCAATAAAATTGAAGAATTATAACCCAATCACAAAATAAGACTAATTCTATTAAATTAAGCACATGTATTCTAAGAAGCATGAAATGGAAGGGAATAATATAGATAATATCATGTACATCAAATTCTCCCACATCTAGCCTTTGCATAACTTTAGGCAAACATAACTGTATTGAAAATTTTCTTTTAAACCACAACTTGTTTAAAAACTAAAAAGAAAAAAAAACTAATTTTTCATTAACTTTAAAATTACAAAATTCATAAGGAAGAAAACAATCAAAGTTATTAAGTATTATAACATATCATAAACAAAAATATTGACAAGCTTACAATTAATTAACATAGTAATTTCATTCAAAAAGGATAGGTTAAATTAGTTGGCCCTCAAAAAATTCATTCTCTATCACTCAAGTGTTCGGGGCTACTATTTCACTCTAATCTATTCCATAAAATTGTTGTACTATATGTTTGTTTATCGTCGAATATATACTACCCAAATCACATGCATACAAAAATTAGAAGAACTTTATTAAAGTTTATAATAGGACTAGGGAGAAAGGGAAAGAAAATTAACATGAAGATATGAAAACCAAAGAAATTAATAAAATACTTGAACTTGTAAACATGTAGATAAATTATGAAAAATTATAATTCAATACAATAATCTAAATTTTAATTTTAAATATTCATTAACTTTTTTATTTTTCCTTTCTTATTGAATTCTTTTTGCTTTATTATAATATTTTTTAAATCTTTGTTTACCTTTTTTGTTCCCTTCATTTCTTTTCTTTTCCATTCTTTTCAAAACATTCCTTTTTTTCTTTTGTTTTTTTAAACAAACCATAAAATTGAAATTGATATGCTTTTTTATATATACACACGTCATACTTATTTAAGAATCCATCTCACAAAGATTTCAAATATTCTACTAATTTCTAAGATTAAGTAAAAATACTTATCTTTTATCGGGAAAATATCTTAATAAGTCAAATATCAAAGAATTTCAGTTAAACTTAAAGGGGCTTAGTAAAAATAAAATTTTAAAGTTAGTTTATTTTAAAAGAAAGAAATAAATTGTGTAAGAATATCACACAAAAGAAGGAAATAAAATAATATAAGGAGCAAAATAAATTGTCCTCCTTTATAGTTTATTTTAATTATGGAAACCTCCCTTTTAATTTTAAATCCTAATCAAAGAAGCATCAAGAATATTCTACTTTTTATTTGTTTATTCATTTTATTATAATTTTCTTATAAACTAATTATAAAAAATCAAATGTGCCTTTCTTCTTATTTGGTAATCAAAAGTAAGTTCTTATTTTCAAAATTAAGAATTCCTTTTTTCATGTTTTTATTGGGCAATTAAAGCTTTTGTAATAATGGAAAATACTTTTATTGAAGTGCAAAAATTTGGGACATCGTCAGATATTCCAATGGTAATTAGAGAATTGATAAGGAATTTTCTTCTACTCTATTAATGGAAAACATGTAAAGGGTGAAGAAACCAATGATTATAAGAGATTCGGGTCATGATTGATCATCTAAAAGGTGAGCTTTCAAGAGGTTGCTAATCAAATTAAAACCCAAAGGATAAATTTATCAAATTTAGGAAAAGGAAAATTAAAGGTTGAAATGGGAATAAGCCCTAATTGATGAAATTTGAAGTTTCTATGGATTTAGGACTTGATCAAAAAAATGATAGAAAGGGAAAAACAAAACTTTATAGAAAACAAAGAATAGGTCTTACTTTATTTGCTTCAATTAAAAAAGGAACAATAAAATTGGAGGAACTTTATGAATTAGCTTTAGGTGGTTAATCATTTGTTGGGTTTGGTGATTTCTTGGTAATATAAGTACATATTATATGCTATGCATCTAGGCTTTATTGAAACTTCCCTTATTTGGATAACGAGGACTAAGAGATTGGTGAAGAATTAGAAAAGGGCAATTTAGGCATATTTTGGTCAACAAAATATTAAATTCATTAATCAAATGATGGTAAGCACCATCAATTGAAAAAGGACTTATGCATAGTGCTTATTTAATTTCAAAGGAAGGCAATGTAGAATTTAAAATTGAAAGGGAGGTCGATATAATTATAGCAAATCATAAAGGAAGACAGTGTATTTTACCCTAATGTAAATGGTCATAAAGTAAGACATGCAACCAAAATTCAATCTACTTATCCAAAGTCTATTACTATATTAATCATATCTAAAAAGCAAGACAATATATTTAATCATATTAATAAACAATCAAACTCCTATTATTTCCTACTCATGAAAATTATAAATTCTTAAACAATAAAAATTGACTAAAATAACTCAAAAAAATACTTAAAAAAACAAGAACAACACATTTTTATTAATTTATTTCAAAAACTTAAAAGTACAAATGGAAATTTACAAATGCATAATATAAAGGAAATACTAAATTTCCTCCACTTAAATTTAACATTATCCTCAATGTAAAGTATATCATTAACAAGAAGGATAATGAACAAGTAAAATAAAAGAAAAGAAAAAGAGAAATACAAATCTAAATGCTTGGGTTACTTTCAAAGAGTGATTTTCTTTAATGTTTTGCCTAATTACAACTTCTTCAAACTAACTTTGATTCATAAGGTATAATATCAAATGAATATAATAAAGCACCTTTAAAGCGTCTTGTGGTGCTTCCACTTCTAAAATCAATCCATGCATAAAAATTTTCTTAAATGTCAAGCTTAAATCATTTTTTCATTGAAATTCATAATCATCATACATTATGAAATCAACATAAAAAAATAGAATAAACTTCAAGGGGATTTTTCATAACCTCAGAAGTATGATTTTTTTAATCACTTTATTGTGAACATCATATTTTTCTTTTTCATCAATCTTCTTTTAGGGTATAATGACTTCCATCTTAATAAAAGTCTCCATTATCTTCTTTTTCTTCCTCTTTCTTATCATTTTCAGGGTTATTGGAAAAATGAGAAAAAAAATAAAAGAATTAGAGAAACAATGGAATTAGGTGCAAATTTTATCTCAACATCAAAATATCATCTTTTTGTATTCTAACTATTCATTTATTAGGTAGGAGGTGGAAAGCAATTGGCTTGTATGTTGAATTTCTAATCTACTTAATATAGTTGTAAGTTGTCTTGTCTAAGTTTCTATATTCATACTAGCTCTCATTTCTTGCTGGAATTAATTTAAGTTAGCTCTAGTTTCTTGATGAAATTGTATGGTACTTGTAGTCAAACTTTTAGCTAGGTCTTCTAATAATGTATCTAGACTAAAAGCATAATTTATTGGTGGTCTAGGCAAGTTAGAATGTTGATATTGGACGTGACTCATTTGGTTTCCATAATTGAAAATTTAATGATCTTGCTAGTTTAGGTTGTAAGAATTAGCATATGAAGTGTAACAACACTAAAGTAGGCTTAGAATCTTCCAACACATATTTGAGTGTCATCTAATTGCTTTACATCCAATTGACTAACAAGAGATGTTAACTGTAAAATTTGTCATTCAAATCTATACGTAGATACCTCATTAATACTACTATAAAAATTATATATTTTTTAATTATGACTTTTTAATTTATGAAAATAACTTACACTTTTAGGATCAAATTCAAGTTAAAATTATAAAAGGAACAATTCATACATTAAGAGGAAAAAATTAAATAAAAAAATTTGAAAAATAGTAGCAAATGACATTTTTAGGCAAAAAAATACTAAAGTTAAAGGCATACTTAAAACATAAAAAAAACCCTTATACTAGAAAATTTCACCCTAAATTCCACAATGAACTTTGTTACTCAGCACTATTGACAGGCTTAAGAAATAGCAAAAAATGAATAAAAAAAGAGTTAAAAATAAAGAAAAAGAAACACCAATTACATAATCTTTTCCTTTATAATAGTGCCAAAATGTTGATATGTGTTGTTTACATCAAAATTAAATACCAAACTTGCTTAAACACATAGAAAAAGGCAAGTTTTGATTGTACTTAAGGAAAAAGAATTAATTAGCAAAATAGAATGTAAAACAAAACGAGGCTTTCTAAAGTAATTTTAAATGCACAATGAAAATAAAATTAAAATAGTATAAAATAGAATATAAAAACCTAGTTCAAGGAATTTTACACTCTAATTATAACTTTATTATTAATATTAATAAGGTTATTATTAATTTAACTACTTAGCTATGGATTACTTGGATGCAGTATAATAATCCCTAATTAATATTGCAAATTAATCACTTAATATTAATTAACTCAAGATTGATGCTAATATCTAATTAATTTGCAAAAGCTATCAATTTACAAATAATAGGGACTAAATTAACAATCTTATAGGTGAGAAATTATTAATTTATCCTTTAGTTCTCCTAGGTATTAATAATTTTACATGCGAAAATTAGAACACCTAAGTGCCACAGATTTATAATCAATCAAAACTAATATATATATGAGAATTAATTGCAATTGATCATATAGCTAAAAATTATCAAGAGTATTTAACTAATAAGCCTAATTACTAATTATTCAAAATAATCATATTAAAATAGAGAAACAAGAGATAGTTGAATTAAAAGTAAATTAAATTAACAATTAAAGTCTTAAAATCCAAATTAAAATTAGAGTGTTAACCCCAAACCAATAAGAGAAATTAGCTACTCATGGTAATTTTCATAGGAGAGATAAAGGAGAGAGAATGTTGTTTAGTTTAGAATGAATGCATTTGGAGGCATAAAGCCTAGTTACATATGATTTCCTAAGATAAAAAACTTAATGTGCCAATATAATATTATTCTTAGGATTACAAAAAATAGGGTCTTGTTTAATTTGAAAGCTCATAACCTAATTTGGGAAATAAATTACTAATAGTGCTTGTAGCAGTAAATTTTCATAAATTAACTTTTAACTTATGTTTGACCATTAAAATAATAGAGTTTCACTAATCCTCAAATATAAAAGTTGTTGGGTTAGATATAAGCTAATTTTAGATGATGGCTTCACCTCAATTGAATATCTAGAGCTCTAGATATTGTTTAAAAATTATGACTAGGTCAAACTGGATAAAAATACTACTTTATCTTCATGATCAAATTTAACTTTCCAAACATTTAAATTAGGTTTTGGCCAAAACATGGAAGACTTAGAAATTCCTCTTAGCTTTCTAGAAGTGTAAAAATAACTAAATTTGGATCTCTAAAACTCATATCAAAATTTAGTATTAATCGAATAATTTAATAATATTGAAAAATGATAACTCAATCATAAAATAAGATCAATCTCATTAAATTAATCATATGTAGCTATTTGAGGCATAAAATATAAGAAAATAATATAGATAATATATTTTATATTAACCTTCATTTCCAAAGTGGTTGGAATAAATCTTTTAGTATTTCTTTAAGTTTCAAGAAAAATATTATGGGTAGCAATAGAAATATTATTCACTTGGATGGTAATAATATGTAACTTTTTTATTATTCTCATATAATTTTTTTGAAGAAAATTATATTGACTTATTTTAAAAAAATTATGATAGCATTCTCACTATTTTTTCTTCCAATATTGTAGAAAATTTTCATACTATTAACCTCTAAAATGTTAGCAACTATTTTATTGAAAATACCAATGGTAAAAATTTATATATATCAATGTGTGACTAATTTCTTATGTTGTACTAAAAAAGAAATATATTTTCTATACAAGGTTAGCTCAAAGTATCCAATTTTTTAATTATAAAAATTAAATTTTAAAAAATTTGTTTCACTATTGTTGATTTATCAAATTTAGTTCATAAAGCTAGAAATACAAGAACAAAGTTTTTGGATTTTCTTGTAAAAAATTCTAATTTTAATGATGAAGACAAAGATAATAACATAAGAAGAGATATTGATTCTATTGATGTAGATATGATTGATGATCATACACAAGGTATTTTATAAGAAATTGTTATGTTCAGGGTATATATAATGTGAACATCATTATAATTATAGTTATATTATATAAATTATATTCTATTTATATATTGTGGAATATGTATCCATTTTTTTTTAAAATGGACTTCTATTTTATTATTAAAATAAAATGTGGATTTAAATGTTTAGTAAATTTATTATTGAACTTTCTATTAAAAGTTAACATAAACATTTTAGTATGTATATTATTAACAATAATAATAATAAAGCTTTATCTCACTAAATGAAGTCGGCTATATGGATTACACAATACCATTAGGTTCTATTGAAAATTAGATTTTTAGAAATATTATTCATTAAGAAATCACTTTTTATAATTCTCCCCAATGTTCTTTTTGGCCTCTCTCTATACCTTTCATAGGATTAAAGACTATGTAATTAACTTTTCTCACTGGTGCCTCTACTAACCTTTTTTGCACATTTTCAAACAAGCTTAACTAATTTTCTATCATTTTCTTTTCAATAAGTACCACTCTAATATTCCCTTATATGCATTCATTCTGTATCTTATTCTTTCTTATTTGACCACACATCAATCTTAATATTTTCATTTTTCATATCTCTATTTTTTTGCTCCTGTTATCCCTTTAAAGCCTGAAATTCACTACCGTAAAGCTTAATTGATCGTATAGCGATCTGATAAAACTTTCTTTTAATCTTGATAGATACTTTGTAGTCACAAATAACCTTTAATGTCTTTCTCCATTTTAACCATTTAGCTTATATCCTTTATGTAATATATCTATTAATTTCCCAATTGCCTTGTAATATTGATCCTAGATACCTAAAATTAGATACTTGTGGTATAACATGCTCTCCAATTTGTTATCTTTAAATCATTTCTATCTTATTTCTTATTAAATTTGTAATGCATATGCTCTGTCTTGCTCTTGCTCTTGCTCTTACTCAAGCGAAAACTTTTGGATTCCAATGCCTATCTCCAAAGCTCAAGTTTATAGTTAACTTCTTCTCTTGATTCCTCTATTAGAATTATATCATCCATAAATAGCGTGCATTTAGGAATAATCTCTTGTATATTGCTAATAAGAATATCTAAGATTAGATTAAATAAATAAAGACTCAAGGCTAAACCTGATATAGACATATATTTATAGAAAAGTCATTTATTTCACCTCTAAGATTTTTTACACTTGTAATTACCCTATCATACATGTCATGTATAGCTCAGATATATGCCACATGAACTCTTTTCTTTTCCATAACTTTTTACAATACTTCTCTTAATACTCGATCATAGGTTTTCTCCAAGTTAATAAAAATTATATGTAAGTCTCTTTCTTTATTTCAATACCTTTCCATTAACCCCTATAAAATATAAACAGCCTCTATTATAGACCTTCTTAGCATAAATTTAAATTGATTATCTATAACCCTAGTCTTATCTCTTAATCTGTGTTTAATTGCTTTTTTCCATAATTTCATTATGTGGCTCATAAGTTTTATCCCTTGACAGTTTGCATAGTTCTAGATATCTCCTTTATTCTTATATACAAGCACTAAAATACTTTTCCTTCACTTATCTAGCATTTTCTTAGACCTCAGAATTTTATTAAATAACTTTGTGAGCCACAAGGTACCTTACTTTCCTAAACATTTACAAACTTCAATAGGAATACCATTAGGGCCAATGACTTTATCATTTTCCGTTCTCTTAAGAGCTTCTTTTACCTCCCCAATTCAAATCCTATGATAATAAGCTAAATTTTGTTCATTCTTTTGGATTTTTAATCCTTCCATATCTTTTATCGATCCTTGCCGATCATTGAAAAGCTTATAAAAGTACTTCTCCCATTGCTTTTTGATATTTTCATTTATGAGCAGAATTTATCTTTCTTCATTCTTATTACACCTCACTTAGTCTAAATCTTTTAATTTCTTTATTTTTAGCAAGCTCATAAATCTTTTATTTCCTATTATTTTTTCTTAAATCTTAGTAGAACTCCTCGAAAGCCTTAGATCATGCCTCATTCATTACCTTCTTAGTCTCATTTCTAGCTGTCCAATACCTTTCCTAATTTTTAGCATTACTACATATATGTAAAGCCTTTAAATAATCCCTTTTGATTTTAACTTTTTCTTGTGCACTTTTATTCCACCATTAAGATTCTTTATCTCTTGGTCCAAAACCTTTTGATTCATCTAATACTACTTTACCAACCATCCTAACTCTCTTAGCCATTTCTTTCTAAGTATGGTTGACACTTCATTCTACTTCCCAATTACTATCTTCCAATAATATTCTTTTAAAAAGTCATTTATTTCTCATCTTTAAGTTGCTACCATTTGATCCTAGGATTTATAATTTGTTATCTTTTCTAGTTATGGATTTTAAAATGAGCATCAAGAACTAATACTCTATGTTATGTAGTAAGGCTTTCCCACGGAATTACTTTACAATTCTTACAAACTTTTTTATCTGAACTTCTTATTAAAAAGAAATTAATTTATGACCTTAAGGTTCCACTCTTGTACATGATTAGATGCTCTTCTTACTTCTTAAAATAAGTATTTGCAATCTTAAAATCATATACTATCGAAAAATTAAGAATAGAGTGCCCCTTCTCATTTAGTTTTTCAAAATTAAATCCTCCATGAACTCCTAAAAATTGCCTAGCTTTCCTACCAACATATCCATTTAGATTCTTTTTAATGAGAAATTTTCCTTCTTATAAAATTCCTTGAACCAGCCCTTCTAGATTTTCCTAAAATGTCTCTTCAAATGTGTCTCCAATCCTACTTGTGGTGCATAAGCGCTAATGATATTGATAGTCTCTCGTATAACTATTAATCTTAATAATAAGATCATATCCACAATCCTTTTTACATCCACCACATTCTTCTTCCAATTCTTGTTTACTGCCAACTTCATTCTTTCCTTTAACTTTTCTTGTGTACCATAGTTTAAATCCTGTAATGTCTAACTTCTTATCTTTTTCTCCAACCCATTTAGTTTTTTAAAGATACATAATATTAATCCTTCTCCAAATCATGGTGTCCATAAACTCTAAAGATTTACCTATCAATGCACTAATATTCTAAATGTCAAACCTTATTATGCTTTCTTGAATTAGCTTCTTTACTCACATCTGTCTAAAAAAATGTAAAAACTCTTGCTCATTTAACATTACATCCACATGCCAATGCAATAGCTTTAACTTATTTGACACTGTACTTGAGCCATACAACACATTACTTTTGGGTAATGACTTAGCGCTAACATAATTAAAATGTCATGTGTTATCCATGTTTGTAATAATTATACATATTGCTATATTATTGAAATGATATTAATCCGTAAATAAGTTTTTTTTTTGGAATATGATTGATAATTTTATATATCTTAGATATGAATTACCCTTAGGAAATAAATGTTAATGATCAATATTCAGTGGGTATTTTTTGAGATTTTTTTTGTCACATTATATTCTATTATATTGTTTAAAATTTTTCATGATATTATTTAGTATTGTTTTGTTTTGAATAGTTAGCAATTATTTTTTCTTTTTAAATTCTATATATATTTAATCCAATGTATAAAAGTAATTATTATACTTTATAACTTAATATTAATTTTATATATTTCATATGCAAAAGATTATATTGACTTAGAAGGTACTTTTTGTTAATTTTTATAGAATGTCATATTTTATTATAATTGTTTTAATAGCTTTATTATAGTTTTTTTTATCACATCATATTTTTTCAAGTTATTTGTAAACCTAATTTTTTTAAAAGAAAATTGCAAAATACCTCTCTTAGCTTTAAGGCGATTTAATTTTACCCACACTATTTTTGTAAACTTACAAATTAAATCTTTAAACTATAAAAGAAAACTTACAATTAACATCCATCCTTCACTTAATTGACAGTTTTATTAAATCATGTAAATTTTAGTTAACTTTTTAATTAAGAATCATAATATCATTGTATACTATTTTATTATATCATTTTTGGTTCATAATTTTGTGACACATTTTTAAGTATTTAATTAAAATTTTATGTATGTAATTTAATTTCTATTAATTATATAATACAAAAATTTATGTGCAAAAAATGATGTTATAAACTTATATACAATAATATTATAACTCTTATTTAAAAATTTATTGAAAAAAGTATGAAATTTAATAAAATAATAAATTAGGTAAATACTAGATATTAATTATAGATTTTATATAATTAAAAAATTTAATTTACAAGTTTCTAAAATTGTTGAGGCTAAAATATAATTAACTTAAAGTTGATGGGGGATAATTTACATTTTTCTCTTTTTTTATTATTGAACTTTCTATTAAAAGTTAACGTATACAATTTTAGTGAATTTATATTGTCATTTATATTGTATATATTGATATAATATTCAAATGATATTATTCTGTGAATGATTTGTTTTGTTTAATTATGATTGATAATTTTTTATGTTTTAAATATGAATGATATTTTGAAGACAAATGTTAATGATCAACATTTAGGAGGTAATTTTTGTTAATTTTTTCATCACATCATATTCTATTAGATTGTTTGAAATTTTTTATAATATTATTCAACATATTATTATATTTAATGCTTAGTTGTAGTTTTTCTTATTAAATAATATTTTTCAAAATAATGTATTAAAGTAATTATTATATCTTCCAACTTATGAAAAAAGTTATATTGATCTAGAATGTATTTTTGTTTTTTTTACACGTTATATTTTGTTACAATTGTTTTAGAAGTTTTATGGTAGTTTTTTCTTATCACATCATATTCTATTAAGTTATTTGTAGACCTCTTTATTAAAAGTTTTAGCTTAATAATAATTTTGTTAGTATTATATGTAGAAAATTATATTAATTAAGATGATGATCACATCAATTTGCAAGCTAAAACTACAATTTTCTAACTATGCTAAATTACTTTTTATATTATTTTTTATTAAATTAATTTAAACAGTTGTTATTAATTTATAGATGATGAGTTCACATCAAATATATTTGATAATATGTACAATTGTTTAATATATTGCTTTAAAAATACTATCTTTTATTTCTATAACTTTATATGATTAAATTATTTTTTTTAGAATACTAAGACATTGAAGATCGAACTTATGAATGTTAATATTGTCATACTTTATTTTGGAATGAAAAACGTACAAAAAAAGACTCAAAAAGTAAAAAGCCTAAATTTAGTTTATGTTTCCAACAAGGAAAAGTGAAATTGTTGAAAAACAAATGATCTTTCTTAATTTTTGAAGGAAATGTTATACAATGATGACTACAAAAGCAAGAATTTTTAAGAAAATATTGCATTTTATAATATGATAGTTGCATTTACTTCAAAAGGTAAAAAAGTGCAACACCTAATGAATAGAATCAAAGAACCTCATATTTACAAGATGTATAGTTAGAATTATCATATGATTAGAAATTTATGACCAAAAGATGAAGCTATTGCAAAATTTGCACAATTATATGTTTATGATACTAACAATCAAGTTGTAAATAGAATAAATGCATATGACTATGTTATTTTGCTTATTATAAAGTTTATTAGTTTAAATAATTAATATAATTTACTTTTATTGATATATTTATCTTTTTGAATACTAGGAGTAAAAAATCTATTGACATAAGTATTATCACTTCATTGAAAGAAAAGATTGATGAAAACAATTATCTTGTTAAATGGTAAAAAATTACAAGGGACAATTTTTGATGTAGTGAATCTTTTTATATAAAATTAAAACTCATGAAGAGGAGAGAAATAAATGGAAGAAGAGATGATTATCCTATTGCTTCAAAGGCAGTCATATTTATAATTGGACATGTTAGCTTAACAAATCATGAAGATATTATTATCGAAAATAAGAGTGGTGTTTTAAAACACATTAATGAGTTACATTCTTTATACTTTAGCTTTACAATATCATTTGTTATTTATTTATGGTAAGGATGGTTACAAAAAAAACATTCATCTGATAACTTTGAAAAGTTTTTCTTTTATAAGAAGAAAATCTATCAATGTATAATAATTTTTTATTTATAGCATCCAAGATTGAAAGAATGAAGCTTTAAAAATTTTTCCTTAAAGGAAACTATTTCAATAGTTTTTAGTGGATGAATGCATAATGATTAAATCTCAAAGAATAAGTTATATCTACAATAACTAGAAGAGATTACATATTGATTTGTACAACACATTAACCAATGTTGTTGTAAAGGAGTCTTAAACTTATCTACAAGAGTAAAATAAATCATTTTGTCATCATTGTATGCAAATAAAGCAAGGAATATGCTATAAAGTTATAAAAATGCTATGGCTATATGTAAATGGGGTGGCTTCCTTGATTTATGCATAACATTCACATGTAATCTTAAGTAGCATGAGATTATAAATTTTTTTTTTTTGAAAGAGACGTCTTAAACTTAAAGTTCGTCTATACATTATTTGTAGAATATTCACAATAAAGCTTCACCAATTTATTAATGATCTTAGAAAAAACAAGATATTTGGAAAGGTTAAAGCAAGTAATTATATAGTGTATGTTGAATGATAATTTCAATTATAAAGTGGTCAATTTTGAATATTGTACTTACTTATTACTTATTTATATTTTCTGTAGTTTTTTACACTTTAGAATTCAAAGGCATGGATTACCTCATGCTTATAGTTTGCTATTCATTCATCAAGATGATAAATTCCTTTTAGTAGATAACATTGATCAATTCATCTTATCTAAAATATCTAGTCCTAATTTTGAATTCACATTGTATGATGTAGTAAAAAAATTTATGATCCATGGTCCATGTGATCTTGCTAATAAAAAATCTCCTTACATGAAAAAAAGAAAATGAATAAAATATTTTTCCCAAAAATTTTTATGATCACATTATAATTGATGAAGATAGGTATCCTTAATATAAAAGAAGGGATAATGGTTACCTTGTAGAAAGGAATGGTGTATGTCTTGATAACATATAGATTTGTTGTTCCATACAATAAAAAATTGCTAATGAAGTATGAAGGTCACATAAATTTGGAGTTATGCAATCAAATAAAATTTATAAAATATTTATTCAAATATGCTAACAATAGTTATAACATAGTCATTATTGCTTTTTATGAAATGACTAATAGAAAGAATTCTAATCAAGAAGCAAATAAGATTAAAGTTTTCTATGATTTTAATTATATCTCTTCATATGAAGTTGTGTGGAGAATTTTTGGCTTTGATATACAACATAAAGATCCTCCATTTGAAAATTTGCCTTTTCATTTTCTAGGAGAGCATTTTATATTTTATCATGATGATGATTTCATTAAGGAAATAATGAATTAACTAATGGCAAAAACTTCAAAGTTTTTTTGCTTAGATAGGGGCAAACAAGAAATATATAGAAGTAAAAGGATTCACATATTTAGAATTCCCTAGATTATTTGTCTACAAATAAAGGCCACTAGATTAGGCTTTAAGAAAATGTAGTTTTTTATATAGTTGATTGTTCAATTTTCATCTAGGTAGTGAAGAAAGGCATTACTTTAGAATCTTGTTAAATATAGTGAAATGTCCAAAAGGCTTTGATGATATTCTCAAAGTTGATGGAATTGTTCATAAATCAACAAGAAAAGCATATGCTTTAGTATTATTAGATAATGACAAAGAATATGTTAATGCAATCAAAGAAGCAATTTATTAGGCTTTTAAAAATTATTTGAGATCATTGCTTACTACAATGTTTCTTTCTACTTGTATGGAAAGACTAGAATAGGTATGGCAAGAGACATAAAAATGATCTTGGCAAATGATATTGAATATAGACAACAATAAGTAATGCAGCATAACTATAATTTCTTATAAATATAACATTTATATATTTTATTTCAAATGTTTATTTTCATATAATTAATATTTTTTATAATAATTAATCATTCAATTCTTTCCTTTTTAGCACTAGAGTAATAATTTGAAAAATTTCACATTAAATAAGATTGTGAAACTTTAACTTAAAAATGGAAAACGTTTGAAAGATTATGCTTCAATGCCATATCTAAATAAAGCATATAATTATAATCAGATTATTAATGAGCTTTATCAAGGCGTATCTCTCTTTAAAGCATCAAAGGTACATTAAGTGTCATAATTTTGATAAAAAATAAAAGTACATTAAGCGTCTTAGTTCTGATAAAAAATTATGTATGACACTATTTGCAATGTGTTAAAATAGGTAAATATAGAATTTTATTTTACATGGTTATGGTGGTATTGGAAAAATATTTGGTTGGAAAACTTTGTATGCTACCTTAAGATCTAGGGGTTATATTGTATTAAATGTTACTTAAAGTCAAATAACTTCCTTGTTGCCTCTTGAAGGTAGGATAACTAATTTAAGATTTGCAATTCCATTAGCCGTAGATGAGGATTCAATTTATAACAGAAAATAAGGCAATCCTTTAGCAGGGCTTTTAGTTAGAAGTAAATTCATAATATGGGATCAAGTTCTAACAATCAATAAGTACTACTTTGAAGCTCTTAATAAGTTTTTTTGTGATAACTTAGATTTTCCAATCCAAACAGCTTTGAAGAGCCATTTGGTGGAAAGATTATTCTTTTTGGAGGTGATTTCAACCAAATACTACTAGTGATTTCTAAAGCAAGTAAATTGATAATATAGGATGAAGTTCTAATGATCAACAAGTGCTGCTTTAAAGCTCTTAATAAGTCTTTACATGATCAATTTAGATTCTTTAATTCAAACAGCTTTGAAGAGACATTTGGTGGAAAGATTATTATTTTTGGAGGTGATTTCAAATAAATACTACTATTGATTTCTAAAGCAAGTAGGCAAGATATTATTTTTTCTACCATAAAATTTTCTTACTTGTGAAATTTTTGTAAAGTTCTTAGATTGTTGAAAAACATAAGACTTTATTGTTAATCATTTGACAATGAATCTATTGAAATAAAGAGTGTTACTAAATGGATTTTAAAAATAAGCGATGGAATAGATAGAAAGGAAAATGATGGAAAAGCTATTATGCAAATGGCTCAAGACCTTTTAATAACAAATAGCAACAATCCTCTTGCATTAATAGTGAAAATTACTTATCCTAATTTGATCGAAAAATTGCATGATCATGATTACCTTTGTGACAAAGCTATTCTTTCTAATATTATCAATGTTATTGATAGAGTGAATGATTGTGTTGTATCTTTTATATTAGGAAAAGGAATAATATACCTTAGTTTTGATTTAATTTATAAGCATGAATTGGCTAAAGGAATAAATCATGACATATGCATACCAAAGTTTCTAAATGGTATTACATGTTATGGATTACCTAGTCACATGTTGTGTTTGAAGAAAGGTATTCCTATTATACTTCTCAGAAATATAGATCAATTTGTTAGTTTATGTAATGAAACATGTTTAGTTATTATAGAACTTGACAAGCATGTTTTAGAAGCTAAAACCATATCTAGTAGCAATGATGGAGATAAAGTATATATCCTTTGAATGGTTATATCTTTGTCAAACAGTAGGCTATCAATTAAATTGTAATGAAAATAATTTCCGTCAACTATCTACTTTGCAATGATAATAAATAAAGGTTAGGATCTTTGTCACATGTTGATCTTTATTTTCCTTCACCAATATTCAGTCATAAGCAATTTTATGTTGCGATATCTAGAATAATGAGTCATAAAAATCCAAAGATTTTAATGACAAACGATGATAAAATTTATGTGATGAAAAGAAAAATACCTTAACCATAGAAGTATTTTTTTTGAATTTATAATAGTAAATTTTGATTGTATGGTATTGTAAATTTATTTAGTGAATATATATAATTTTTTATTCATGTAGTTTAATTATTCTATTCCTAGGTTTTTAAGAAAAATACTATATGCTTATACTAATTTGAAAGAAAAAAATCTTCTGTGCAATACACAGGTAATTAACCAGTGAATAGAGAATGCGTGTAATGATACGAATGTAACATTATTCCAACTACTAACACAAGGTGACCTAATAAATTTAGTAAAATTTTGAAAACTAGTTTCAGCAAAAGAACAAAAGTAGTTTTAGATTTTGATTATAATATATGTATGATGTCAAACACACTTCATTTAACTGCTATTATCAACCTTCATGTACATTACATTAGCCTTCAAAAAATTTATTTAACAAATAAGATAAGCAATATTATTTTTCATTGTACTTTTTATATTTAATATTAAATAAATAAATTATTTTAATATTTTTTAAATATAAATACAATTAAATAAAGTTATTTTCTTAAAAATATTTTCTATCAAATATATCAATTTTGTCTTGGAGATTGACATTCAACAAGTCAGTGTAATAGACTTCATTATATGAATTTAGATTTACTTGTCTTACAAGTTAATAGTACACCCCCCACACACACACATTGAATTACAATTTGTTTCGCTATAACCTTTTGGATTGACTCGGTTAGTAAGGTTTATTATTTTCAATCATTTATGTCTTAATTTAATTTTTATTATCAAAAAATAAGAAATAATTTATTAGTGTAAATTACACCATTAATAAAAAGATTTAAATTTAATTCACTATTAATATAAATTAGTTTTACTCTATCATTCATTACTTTGTTACTACATCAATAAAAAATATTAAATGCCTCTTATTATTAATAAAAAATTCTTAATTACTATTAATTTTTAAATTACATATCATTTTCTTATTCATTAGTAATACAAAATATTTTATATTAACAGTAAATCAAATTTAAACTCTTAACAAAATATTATATATATCAGTCATTTTTCTAAATTTAAGTAATTTTTATAGTTAGCAGATATAGGCTTTGTTTTACACAAACAGCAGATAAGCTAACAATAACTAATAGTTGATTATTTAAAAGTGTTTTACAAAATTAGTCATTGAACTAACTGAATTATAAAATAAAGTAAAAGGATATATTAATAAAAATAAATATATAATTAAAATAATTCATATATATCTAAAAATTAAATTATATTAACGCAATTATAAAGTTCAAAATAAAAATATAATATTTAATATTTAATTAATTATATTTTATGATACTATTTATTTAAATATATATTTTTATATATTTATAATTTAAAATTAAGATATAATTATGTTAAAATTATGTTAATTATATTTTATAAAAAATATTTAGACTTATATTATAAAAACCATGAGTTGTAAATTAATTCAAAGAATAAAGATAGATTTAAAAAGAATTTAAAAAGGCAATAATTCATAAGTTACTTCAATAACTATTAAATTAGAGCTGATTTTTTTTAATAAGTTAGTATGAAAAATATTTCTAAAAATTAGTTTATAATTTATTGATCAAATTAATAAGTTATAAACTAATTTATTTATTACACAAAATGCAAGCTTAATAGTTTGTTATTAGGATGTAGCTAGATTGTGTGCCGTCAAATGAGCTGAAACTATTCAATTTGTAGGATAAACAAAATAATTGTTTTTTTTTTAATGTTTTAACATTATTTTCTCCTTGAATTTTCGTTTTAATTTTGATTTTTTTTATATGAAAAAAGCTGAAATATGATAAATTGATCAAAGATACTATCATATATTGTTTTTAGTTTAATTTTTAAGTTCATATATAGGATTCTTTTTTCACTATTATTTTCACAAGATTCTAATTATTGACAATTGAATTCAACGACTAGCAAAAATTAATTTGGACATAAATTGGGCCTTTGACTCATATCTTGCAGGCATAGGCCCTAAAATTGCCCGCCCCAATGCAGCCCATTGTTGTCTATAAACAAACAAAATATGATCCCTTTTATTATTGTAATTGAATCTATTTCAAATTTGATTTGCAAAAGCAGTTTATGTGAAAGGGCAAATTAAACTCTTTTGATCATTGACATTGATACTAAACTTTGTTTAGATTAAAAGTACAGATTATAAAAATAAGAAAAACTTTGTAGTGCATCAATAGTGATGTACTAGTGGACTATTAAATTTAATAATTAATTTATTATTTGTAACGTATCAGATTTAATTTTTTTAAAAAGATAAAATTGGCATATCACTATGTATTAATGTACCATAATTTCTAAAAAAATAAGGGTAGCTTTTATAATTTTTGTGATTTTGAAATCTTGAGTAGTTAGATCAACCAAATTGTGATGCTTTGGAAGAAACGTCAATGTACTTAAACTTTTCACATAATTACCCTAAAAGAAAAGTTAATCAGTGAATTTGATCCATTTTGTGTGAAATTTCGTATGGGTCGCAAGTACCAACCAGGATCCACGAATGCTTTTATGTGAAATTTAATTAAATATTTTTTGCAATTACATAGTCATTTATTTATTGTACAAAACAAAAATTTAATTACTGAAAACATAATTAGTTATATTTTATGAAATTATTTATTTATTTAATTAGTTATGGTCATTTATTTATTTATTTGTTAAATTTACATAATTAAGGATATAGTTTTCAATTAATTAAAAAAGGTAAAATTCAAAAAAAGTTACAATTTATAAGTTATCAATTATAAATTAGTTTATTAAATTATAATTTTTTTAATAAATTATTACATTAGATATCTTCAAAAATTAACTTATAATTTATTTAACATGTCAATTAAACTATATACTAATTTATTTGTTGTGTTAAACACCATTTTAGTCCATGTATTCACTCATATCAAATTATTATATCTAAAATAAATATGTTGAAATAAACTTATAAAATGAGAAAGAAGGGAAAAATATTAGTTTCAATCTATTCGCTACAACACTCTGGAGATTATTTCTGCTGACAAGGTGGGCGGTATTAGAACGACAGGTGAGTATTTTTTTTTTTTAATTGTGACTTTGCCATGAAAGAAAGATTAAATAGTTAATAAATTAAAAGATATAAAATAATATTAATTAAAATATTTAAAATGAATTAAAATAATATAAATGAATAGATTAATAATTATTTAAAATTTTTAATAACTATTTAAAAGATTAATAAACAAATTTAAAATTATTTATTTTAAAAATAATCAATATTAATGTTGCATGACCTGACATCTCTGAGCCCACTTTAGCAGCCAAATCAAATTAATCAATCCTGCCAGCAGCACGGTCATTGAATGCGTTGCCGTTGATATCAACAAATAGGATTACCAACGGAAACCCATCACGTACAAAACAAGGGTGGCCAGGGGCGGTTAAATGATTATTAATAAATGTTGCAAGTAATTTTTGTAATTGTTGCAAACTTCCCCATTTCTTTTATCATTATCAGCCTTTGAACTCTTCGCAAGTTGCATTATATAATGGGAGACGTAATTGTTATATTATTAAATATAATTATATATTAATTTTAAAAAAATTAAATTTAATATATTACATAATAATATATTAATAATTAATTTAATAATTATAGTATATTACTGTATCAATAATATATTATAATTATTTTCTTAAATAACAATCTTATAAAAGATGAGTTATTTAATATTGTGTATTTAATTTAGATAATTTAATATTTTGTTTTTATTTTTAATCTATATTTTGTACTTAGTTATTAAATTTATTTCGTAGAGAATAAAATAGTGAAAATTCTTGAAAAAGCAAGGAATGATTACTTGAGTATTTTTTTAAAAAAGCAAAGGAATAAAACAAAAGTATAAAAAGTTATAAATATTTTTTTTGTACTAATGGGATGGGTTATACCATTAAATCACCAATATTTCATATATTTAAAAAATTTTAAAAAATGCCAATGAACTTGAAGCTTTGAAGGGAAAGAATGAAAGGATTTGGATTCCCTCCTGTAACTGTAATTACTGTTGGAGAAGGGAATCATAGATTTGCCATGGGTTCCACGCAATGTGCGTAGGTTCCATGGCAAATCAAAGGTCACCTCTACAATTGTAACTGCAATTATGAGAGGTGATCCTAATTCAAAATAAAAGGTCATATGGACAGAGATGGGACTTTGTATAAACATGTGGCATTATAGTAGGGATATAAAATCAACAAAAAGATTACGAGCAACATAGGTAGTTTGCGATTACAAGACGGGCTATACTTCTTAAATTGAAATATGCATTTTTTGTGGATTAATGTGAATAAGCTTGTGTGGTTTTGTTGGTGGATTTTGCTTTTTTAAAAAAATTAGAAATTTTAATAATCCTACAAGTATTTAAATTTTTTTATTTAAGCCAATTTTTAATCTAATATTTAATAAGTTAATGTAATTTTATTCATTATCCAATTACAATTTATAAAAAAATTAATTTTTTTGAATTTAAATTAATTCAATATCTCTTGAAGATGCTTCATTTATTTATATTTAGGGTTCAAATTTTGATCTTTGCATATATATATTTAATAACTTAATCACTTCTAATAAAAAAATTTTAGTATGACAATTTTTTGTAGGTTTATATGGATAAATCTACATGAGTTCAAGTTTACGCAAGCACAACCCGCCTTCTTTTGCATGTCTACTTTGTGGCATTTCCTATAGGCAATTCCATTTGACCCAATAAAAGCCCAATGCTCATCATGTAATATCTTACTTGGTAGGATGAAATAAAATAAAATGAAAAAAATTAGAATGGAAAAAATTTATTTAGTAGGCATTATAAAATCAAAAAATTCATTTCTTATGAAATGACTATTTCATTAAATGATAAAATATTTATTCTATAATAAAAGTGATGAAATGATTATTTTATCCTTTGTGGAATAAATTTTTTATACTTTTATCCTTCGTATTTTTCATATATTTTAACATTACATTTATTAATAAATAATAAAGTAACATTCATTATTCAATATTATATTATTAAAATATTTAATGATTATATTTTTAATAATAATTTGAAATAAAATATTTTTATATTCTTTATAAAAAATTATTTAATATAAAATTTAATTAGTTAAATTTTTAGGCTTAACTATAAATAATTATTTAATAATAATATTGACAATTATGATTTTTTATGTTCAATTATAAAAATATTATAAATAAAAAATGATTATCTTTCATATAAATATGGTTTTAATTTTGCTCTTTCTTTCAATTTTTAAAGGTATTATTGTCATTAATACATTTTTTAATTCTATTCCTACAATATCTATTATACTAAATATAATTATAAAATAGAATACCCATTTCATTTTTAAACATATCAAATATAATTATAAAATGATCATTCTATTCTATTTTATTTTATTCCATTATTTCGTATCAAATACAACATAAAGGAATGAATAGAGAGACTAGCAAGTAAGGGTGAAAAATAGGGTGGGCTAGCTCTCAAGAGCCTACAACCTAACTTAGCATAGTCTATTTATTTAAATAGATCAAGTTAAGACTAATAAATAAACCTATTTAAATAAATAGATTCGACATATTTTTGTTAGCTTGACTTGTAAGCTTATTAGGCTAGCAAATATAATAATTAATATGTTTATATATGTTATAATAAAAAATCATATATAATATATACATTTATAAAAAATATATAATATTATTATAATTTTGATACATACAATTATAAATATAGGCCTAAATTTATTATTGATTTATTTTTTACCGTAAAAGTATTTACTTGTTAACTTATTTGAGTGTTTATTTATATAAGTAGATTTTTAAATATACTAGTAAACTACGTTATATTTTTTAAATATACCAAATTAGGCCCTAATTTTTTTTATAAACCAATAAGTCATGTTAAAGGCAATAATTTACAAAAATAAGCCCAACCTATTTAGTACTTAACTTAACTTAATCTATTTCTATACCTACTAGTAAGGGTCTTTTGAAATTTAAAGGGTGATGCAGAGCATTTTTTGAGGAGCAATTTGAAGGGAATCCAAATCTTTTCCTTTTCTTTCTATCATTTTTATGTCATTTTTAGAAAAAATAAAGACATAATTTTAACTTTGGGCCCTACTACTTTTTTTTCTTTATCAACACCTATAATTTTAAATTAAAAATTATATATTTATTTCTCTTTAAAATCCACTCAGTACATTTCTTGAAATGCACCAAATGCATCTCCTTTGAAAAGGGTTTCTTCAATTATAGTTAGCATGTAAATCTCTTTGACATTTTTTATGTTTATTTTATTTATTTTCATTATTTTAATGTTCTTTAATTTTGCAATTCTAAACTAAATACTCTTTATCTTAAGGTTGTAATGGATCTTATTTTTGGATGAATTAATTTTTAAAATTTTATTATTATTCACCATTAATTATTATTTGCCTATTTTGATCTTAATGTTCTTTAAATTGTCTAACCAATAGTTCTAATATTTATGAATATATGAATTGTATCAGAAAAGAAAGTTTAATTTATAAACTCCTAATTAGGTGATACTTGTAAATATAAAATAGGAATATATATATATATATATATATATATATATATATATATATATATATGTATGTATGTATGTATGTATGTATTATAGGTGCAATCTTGATAATACCTAATCTACTTAATGAGTTCTTTTAATTTTTCAATTCACATAAGTCTAGTGTATTAGGGTAGAAAAATAGTCATCTGTTGGAAGAGGATGATTTGTATTAATTGACAATATGATTTAATGATGACAATATAAAGTGATAGATTTAGTTAATTCAAAATAGGAGAAGTTATAGACCTTAGAACTCTTTCATTATTTTTTTTATAAATTAAAAATTTTAATTTGTTAAATTCTTAAGTTTTTTATATTTATTAAATTTATTTTTATTTATTAAGTTACTTTATTAATTATTTTTAAATAAAAATTAATTCAATATAATTTTAATATTTAATAGGATTACAATAATTTCCTTTGAGATTCAATCTTTGAATTTATTCCCTCTATTACTTGTTGATTGTGTATACTTGTACAAGTGTGTTAATTGCTAAATTTCACAAGTTTTTGGTGCTATTGCCTAGAAATTATTTTCTACTCTTATTAATATTAAAATAAATTTAATTTAATTTTAATTTTAATTTTATTTTTGATTTATCTTATTTTTTATACTAATTCTATTGTACATGCCATTGGATTAAGAAATTACGAAAAGGTTATTGAATATTGAAAGAGAAAGGAGAAGAACAAATTTAGTTTCCACCATGGAAAATCCGATTAAAGGTGAAAATCCAAAAATTCCAAGAGATTATGTTATGCTTTTAGTTAATTGAATCCATTCAAGTACTACCAAACTAGTCACCTAAGCTAATAATTTTGAAATCAATTATCCTGCAAGCATTTAGATGATGCAAACTACAATGTTGTTTAAAGAACTATCTAATGATGTTCTTAATGCTTATTGCTTTAATTTTTTTGGAAATATGTGATACTTTTAAAGATAGTGGAATGTTAGATGATGCTATTAAACTTTGGCTATTTCCATTCTTAGTTAGAGAAAAAGCAAAAAGTTGGTTGACTTCTATTCCTTTAGGATTAATCACTACTTGGGATGATTTAGCTTAGAAATTTTTAGTTAAGTATTTCCTATTAGCTAAAACTATAAAGATGATGAATGACATTACTTCTTTTATGCAACATGATTTTGAATCACTTTATGAAGCAGATGAAAGGCACAAAAATTTACTTAGAAGATGCCTACATAATAGGTTACCAAGATGGCTTCCAATTTATACATTTTATAATGGTTTAACCAACCCTACCTGAACTACAATTGATGCTACAACATGAGGTACTCTTATAGGGAAGTCAATTAATGAGGCATATATATGATCTATTAGATGAAATGACTACCAATAGCTATCAATGATATTTAGAAAGATTAGCACTATGGAAAGTAACTAGAGTTCATGAGCTTGGTGTTATTTTAGCATTATTTGTTTAAGTTGTCATGTTGTTTAAGAAGCTTAATACTTTGACAATCTATTCAATCAAAATTTTTTTGGTGGTTTGCAAAATTTATGGAGGAAATCATGTTCATGCAAAGTGCCTAATCAATGTTAGATTAATTAAATAAGTTGTTAATCACAAGAGGTAATAAGATAACCTATGCTTCAATTTCTATAATTCAAAATGGGAAAAATCATCTAAAATTTTCCTAAAATAATAATCAATAAGCAACATCCTTATTGAAGCCACCTATCTATCTATTATGGCCATTTAAAATTTAAAATTTTCATTTTATATTATAATAATAATAATAAAGTTAATGTAAAGAGATAACTGCTAAAGTTTTATGTAAACGATAATTAATTACTTGAAATGAAAAGTTTGTATGAAATAAATAAAAAAGGGGGATAAAGTATTATATTAAAAGGTTAAGTATGTTTAGAGTTGAATAATTGAGTGTAAATGAGAATTTATTCATCTTTTGAAAATACCTCTAGGCATATTCCTTTTTTCAACCTCTACCCTCTTTTTTACCCATATAAGAACACATAAATCCATATTTTTATTTTCTCTTCATCTCCTCTTCTCCTTCTTCTTTAATATAAGATAAAAAAGGCATAACCTTTATCAAAATTTTCATATAAACAAGGTAAGAGCTTTTTAGGATTTTGTTATTGTAAAGCTTCTCCTTCTTTTCTTCTTTTAAAATTAAATGAATAAGGGGATTTCATTAAAAATGGACTTTGCAAACCCTAACCTCAAAATTATTTGTTTTGATGATTGAAGATTATCAATTTACAATATCTTCTAACTAGTATCTTTTCCATATAAGATAAGTAGGCATTCTACTTTAACTCTAATGATTTAGTTGGAACTACTATGCTATGAATTAAGTTTTCTGAGACTAACAATTCCTTGAGTTATATGTTGATTTATGAGTTTAAGCTTGAAATTGTTGATGAAATTAGTAGAAATATTATTATAAATGCACTAAATGGTGATTGGTTTGTGTATTATGGCTTATAGAGAGAAATTCTAGTAAAAGAATTTTGATTGAATAGTATTTTCAAAGAAGTTTCTACAAAAAAAACTAGACCATAGTTGACTATATAGTTAACTATGATCCAAAGAATTTCTCTCTAGAAGCTTGTAATTGACTACATAGTTGACTATGCTCTTGTAAAGCTACTCATGGGAATTGCTTAGTCAATTATATGTTTTAGGAAGTGTTTTTTAGACCTTTATAGTTGATTATGACCATATAAAGTTGCTCTCTATCCTTTTATAATTAACTATATAGTCGATTATACCTTATAATGCTCTACACATTGTGTTATTCTAAGGGTCAAGGTATATTTAAGTGTTCCATAGTATTAAAATTGATTGTTACATGTTAAATAAAGTTAAATATAAGATGTGAGGCCATACAAAGAGGCATCGTAATATTATGACATGTTTTTATTGCGAAATGAACTATTTTACTATATATGAGAATAAATGTAATATGGCTAATAAGAACTAAGATTAATGATGTGATATGTTTGAAATTCAAATATCGAATTTGGTAATGACTTGTGAGGAATAAGGTTAACTTAGAAAGATAATGATGAGCTCATAAGGAATAAAGATGGATAAAAGTTACAAGAAAATTTAATTATTTTTCATTTATTAATTCTTAATTTATTATTGAGTTAATGCCTCAAAATCAATTAGTTATGATGTGTTGCTAATGTAATATGGATGAGGATGATATTGGACTATTATAATTGAATCATGAAATTTAGGGCATCAATGTAATAGACTATGATTTAATTCCTTACAAAAAAAATGATAGTGTAGAAAGTGTAGTATAATTGTGAATGGGTCAATATTACCTATGTATACGTTTGCTACCTTGAAAGGTTAGTCACCTCTTGGAAATACTTTTTTCCTTTGACAAAGGTATCAGAACTTATTGACCTTTTTATGGAAGTTTCTTATAGTAAAATTAGTGGTAAAATCTTTGTTAGGTTCTAATTAAGTTTTAATTATACTTTTTATATTATCATAGGTCACTCATTAAATTTTATGAAAACTCATTCTTCTTTCTCTTCTTTCTTTAATAGGGAAATTCTCCTTTTAGGTATTCAATTGTTGATAGATAAGATGGAAGTAGATCTATTTGTGCATTTTGACACTAAGGTAAGTTAAAGGATAAGTGGAGTAAGTAGTAGTATATATATCTAATGCATGATGCATTCAAAATCATTTACTTTTACTTTTAGCATCATTTACATTTATTGAAAATCAAAGCATTATTATACATTTGAAATTGCATTATTCATTGATTTAAGGTTGGTAGGTGGTTGATCAATGCAACTCTTTACACCAATCATGTGTTTTGAGATGGGTTGTGATATTGGCCATCATATTTTGCTCAACTAATGCCTACATAATAGAAAAAATTACCCTTGGAAGAAATGTTTGCACAATATATAGCTATAACTAATCCTATTATCTAGAATCAAATAACTTTTATTTGAAATTTTAGAGGTATAGGTGAAATAATTAGCCAATGCACTGAACAATTTAGTAGATGGGTTCTTTACCAAACAACACAAAAAAAAAACCTTAATAAAGAAAATAGTAAGCATTGTAAAGCTATAACATTGATAAGTGGAAAAAAATAAAAATAATTGAAGTTGTGGCTACTAGAAATGAAACTCAGAAAGAGAAAAGTGCATATGACAACTTCATTTATACAAATATGGAAACAATTGAAGAAAAACCTTTATTTTCAAAGCCTATTGAACATGTGTCTTAAAATCCATTACCTTTTTTTTTCCATAAAGACTTTAGCAACATAACAAAGGCAAGTAATTCTCTAAATTTTTAGAAGTTTGCACATCAATAGTGCTTTTGGAGAAAATTTTAAGATCATAGCACTTATTGAAAAGTGCAATGTCATTTTACAAAAGAAACTTCCCCATAAATTGAAAGATCTAAGGAGTTTAAAGATCCCATACACTATTAGGAATTGATATTTTGGTAAATCTTTCTATGATATGATTTAGGGACAATCATCAATTTAATGCCTTTAACCATATTTAGAAAACTAGGCCTAAGATAAGCCAAGGCAGCCATAGTGATATTATAATTTGTGGATTGCTTATTGAAACATTCAAGAGGAATGAATGAGGATTTTTTAGTTAAAGTTAAAAGCTTGATTTTATTTTTAGACTTTATAGTCTTCGAGGTGGAAGAAGACAACAAATATTGGGCAAAACATTTTTAGTTATAACTAGAACTTTGATTAATGTGTAGAAAGGTGAGCTTATTGTAAGAGTTCAAGATCAAGAAGTGAAGTTCAATGTGTTTAAAGTTAGTAAAGCTCTCTATTGAAAATAAGGCATGCTTTAGAATTGATATGATCAATGAAATGGATGAGTTTTGATTAGTATACTTGTGAGAATTCCAAATTCTATTAGGAAAAGATTAAGCAATGGCATGACATTAAACATCAATTGAAGCATTACTTGAGTTGTTAAACATCAACAATGAAAATAAGGCATGCTTTAGAATTGATATGATCAATGAATTAGATGAGTTTTGATTGGTATACTCATGAGAATTTCAAATTCTACAAGGAAAAGATTAAGCAATGGCATGACATTAAACATCAATTGAAGCACAACTTGAGTGGAGTTGTTAATGGCTAACAATTTAACTTCAATCCACCTTAATCCAAGTAAAGGTCACAAATCAAGTTAAAGACTTTAAATTTAAACTGCAATTTTTATTGCTTTAATCAGTTACTTTTATTTTTGTTAATTTTTCTTTTTATTTGATTATTTTTAATTTAGTTGTTTTGTTTTCTTTTATTTTGCTACTGTGCATATTTTCTTTTTATTGTGAATGTAGGAGAACTTGTTTAAGTATGGATCGTAGTTTTTTAATGCTACAAGCACACTACAATGGAGTATAAAGATCTTATAGAATAGTGAAAATCCTTCTTCTTTAGTTGGATAAAATTGAGGATGATGTTAAGTTCGAGAGTGGGGAATTTTCAATTCTAGTTGCATTATTATTGTTTTCTTGCTATTGTTCTTACTATTTTTTTTTCTATTTTTCAAAGAAAAGTAAAGTTTCTTTGGTGTTTCATATTTTTATTATTGCTTGCAAGGGAATATGATTCACAAAAGATGAGATATTTATCTTATTATTGTTTTGTTAATTTCATTTCAATCAAGAATAAAGAATCTTTAATTATGAGCACTTTATGCTATTATTAAGTGAATTGTTTGTCTCTAAGTGAAGAATTATATGAGTTTCATTAAATATCAATGTTATTATTTTGGACATGTTAGAACTTGCTTAATTAACTTTTTGAGATGAAATCTTGTATGATATTTTAATTTATAAATAATTTAGATCTTTTTTAGATCACTTGAACCTTTCAAACTAATATTATTGTATTGATACTCCTTTGAGCTTTATTAGAAGAATGGAATTTCTTTTAGATCGACCACCAATCAAATTTCTTTCTCGTAATCTTATAATTCGAAACTTTAACCGGCTTGCAAAATCATTAATTTACCTTTCAAGTGAGGAGGAATGCAGCTCCACTTATATCAACATGATAGCTTTGTTGCGGGCTTCGTATGGGCAATTCACATCCAACCCAATAAAAACCTTGCACTAGCCATATAAAGAAGTGGAGATAGAGATTGGCGTGGGGCATTCAAGATCTGAAGGCTGGTGTGGCAGCGGCTTTGAGGAGCAATTTGAAGGGGTTTCTTCAACTGCGGCCAATGTTTGAACTTCTTTAACATCTTTTTTTTTTCAATTTTTAGTTTATTTCTTTTTATTATTTTGATGTTCTTTAATTTTGGCAATTATGCATTAAATACTCTTTATCTTAGGACTTAAGCAAATCTTATTTTTTGATGGATTAATTTTTGAATTTTTTTATTATTATTCACCATTGATTAATATTTACCTATATTGAAGTTAATGTTCTTTGAATTATATGATCAATTAAGATTTATGAATTGGTTTAAATAAATATCACGTAAAAGAAAATTTAAATTATACACTCTTAAGTAGGTGATACTTATTAATTTAGAATAAAAATATAACTATGCAGGTACAATCTTTATAGTATTTGTATTTAATGTAATGAGATCTTTTAATTTTTCAATTCACATAGTAATATAATGTATTAGGTTAAAAAAATATAATATTCATCTATTGAAAAAGGGTGAATTGTACATTAGAGTATTGATTGATGATAGGATTTGGTGATAATCGATAGATTTAATTCATTTAAAATAGGTAAAATTATAGACCTTAGGACTCTTTTTCTCTTTTTTTTTATAAATTACAATTTTTATTTTGCTAAATTCTTAAGATTTAATTTTTATATTTATAAAATTTATTCTTATTTTTTAAATTAATTTTCTTAATTGTTTTCAAATAAAATCAATTCATGATGAGTAATAGAATTGGAAAATTTTTCTATGGAATATAATTTTTGAAATTATTCACTGTATTACTTGCTGATTGTGTATATTGACGTGATGATTGCTAAATTTCACAACAGGGATAAAAGGAAGTAGTTGATTAACTTTATAAAGTTAAAATAAAATAAATGGGGTGCAATTTTGAGAAATATATTTTAAAGTTTTAATTAATTCTTTTATTATTTTTGACATTAGACGAGGAAAAACTTTTCTTATTTTATACATAAGATAAAATTATTAATTTTTCTTTAAAAATATTTATCTACATACAGGCTTTTTTTAAGTTTCAGTCATTCTGGAATTTTTTTTTACTAAAATGTTTTTCATTGGAACATATAATCATCAAGTCCTGATTAGTGAAAATTGCAAGTTGAAGCCCATTGTGCATTAAAAAGGACAGTTAAAAATAGAAATTCAAATACTTCAATCAAAATAATTGTTAATGTCAACTCTTTTAATTGTTCAAATATTTTCTTAAAAATTGAATTTTTAATGAAATTAACTGAATATCCCCATTTGAATGATAGAATATATGTGATTTTTTGAAGTTTAAGTGGATTGAATATCACTACTGGTTCCGTTGACAGAAATAAAGTCAATTAATAAATGCGGGCAGCCATATAAACATAAAAAAAAAAAAATCTTTTTAAAAGGCAATGTCATACTCGAGGGACACAATTTCTGCTTAGATAATAAGTAATAACTCAAATGTCAGGTTTTCTTCAGATTTGTAGGTTTGTATTCCTAATTACTTTATGATTGTTTTGTCGTGTGATGAAGGGGGGAAAAACAGTTCCTTCGGATTAAACACAACCAGCTTATAAATTGTGGTTCATAAAGTTATATAATGTGAACTACATCGTAATTGTAATTTTTCATAATTTTATGTTATAATTATAATAATCATAGTTTACTAATCATAGTAAAACTACAACTGCTATTATAATCATAATTTAGAATTACTATAATAATTAATTTTCTTTCTATTATTTGTAATACTATTGCTTCGTTTGATATGTAAATTTTTAGAATTGATTTCATTTCATTTGAATTGAAATGGTTTCAATTCATTTATAAATGAATTCTATCGTTTGAATGCTTTATTAAAAATAATAATTTCAATTCATTTGTAAATTAATTATTTTATTTAAAATGCATAAAAATATATAAAATTTAATTAAAAAAATAAATTTTGATGGTATTATGATAAATATAATATTAAAAAAAGATAAAATTTTCGTATAAAATATTTTTTGATCAAATGAAATGAATTTTAATGAAATTCTTGCTAAATTGGATGAATTTCACAATCGCACAAATATAATTAAAATAAGAATTACAAATGAAATGAAATCCTTTTATATTTAAAGTCAAATACTATTTTTATAAAAAATTATTTGAAAATGAAATGAAATCTTATTTTTAATGTTATCAGTTACGTGATCGTGAACTGACTTGTTAATTTAATCAGCCATGGAAAGTATGAAATGCAATAGTGACATGGGATCATAATCGGCAGCCTTTCTGAACAAAAACTCACGAATCTGGTTAATCAGCAACAATTTAAAAGCCAAAATGTCAACATTGTTTGAATTATTAATCAAGTTGATTGCAGAAGGTAAAGATAATAAAAAGCATTTGGCTGGTTAAATCTAAAATAATGATAGTATTATCTTTGGGTTTTGTCATGACATCTAGTTTACGTAGATGCATTGGCAAAGTCAAGAACCACTAATCAATGTATTTAAATTTATATATTCAAAATTTAAATTTAGGATTATACTTTTATACTACTTCAAAAATTTGTATTAATATTCACTTTTGTAATTTTTATGAATTTTTTATTTTATTAACAATTTTTAATCAAACATTATAATGTTTATATAAAACAAAATTTTTTATGCAGTTTTGATTAATGAAATTTACATTTTATGTAACTCTAATACATAAAGTCCATGTAAAATGTAAGCTTTGTGAAAACTTAAAAGATTAAAAAAAATATATAATTATAGATATAATGTAAAGATGAATAAAAATATTTTATTTATATGATGTTAAATATAAAGAGTTTGAAAAAATAATTTTTTTATTTCAAAGAAAAATTTACCTTTTTTCATTACGATATCTTTAGGTATCATTTTTTTAAATTATAAATATGAGTAGTGTATCATTCCTTCATTAATATATATATATATAATTATTTTTTTTACAAAAATTGTTTTTCAATAAATTAAATGGAGCCTAAGTAATGATTTCAAGTTTCACTTGATGAAAAATATTTTTCGTAAAATATATTCATAAAATATTAAAGATAATATAAAATATTCTATTTATTTAATGTTAAATATAAAAAGTTAAAAAAAAAATAATTTCTTTTGTTTCAAAGATAAATTTTGTATTTTTCTATTACTATAACTCTCAATATCATTTTTTTAATCTCAAATACAACTAAAGTATTACTCTTCGTTAATGTATATATAAATAATATTTTTTTCTATAAAAAATCCTATCTAACGAATCGAATTGAGGCTAAAGTAAGCGAACTATAATTGCTTTATCATGTTCATGAGAGTTTTACGCACATGCAATGAAATGAGATTTATGCATACTCTTTCCAAAATCAAATTTTTTTATAATGTAAGATGTATTCTAAATAAATAAAATAAAATAAGATATCATAATTCTTAATGATAAAATTAACGAAGTAAATAATTATAAATTTAAAAATTATGTTTTTAATTTATTATTTATTTAATTTTAATTTCCTATTTTTTTAAAAAATTATAATATCTCATTTAACTCTAAAATGCATTTTACACGTGACGTTCTTATTCTCCTCTTATTAATTTCCTTTTTCTTTTCTGTTAAAAAAAATATACAGCCAGATATCAGACAAGGGTATATATTAAATCTATATCAAGATGTATTATTTTATTATATATGCTTTATAATAATATGATGATGATAACAGCGATATGTTGATGGGTAGTCCTGGAAATGGACCGAAAGTGACATAATTCATTTCGAGGGACGCATGCAGCAAAAGGCAGAGAGAAACCGACATGGTCTTTCATTAAAATGTGGTACCTAAGACAGAGACACGTGGATTGAAAACAGAACAGATAAGATCATGTGAATGGCTTCCGAAGGCGGAGAAACCGAAATGGTCTTCCATTAAAATGTAGTACCAAGACAAAGACACATGGATTGAAAACAGAACAGATAAGATCATGTGAATGGCTTCCTAAGGTTTATTTAGAAATATTTTTATTTTTTTAATTTTTAGAAATGATTTTAATAAAAATTAAATTTAAATTTGAGAAAAATAAAGAACAAAAATGATCGGTATTATAAATAGAAAATTTTATTTAATTATAAAATTAATATAAAAAAGTTATAAAAATATTTAAAATTTATTTTTTATTGTTAAGTTACATATATTGAATAATAATTTTTAAAAAATTATGAAAATAATTATCAAACAAAAATAAACTTTTACTTTGATAAATAAAAATTAAAAAATTATTTTTGAAAATATTAAAAAATATTGAAGAGAATTAAGCTTTATTTTATGCAAATAGTTAATAATTTAATTAGTAATTAATAAATTAATTGATAGTTGATAACTAATAAATTAATTAATTATGTAAAAAGTATTTCTTAAAATTAATTATTGAATTAGTTAAAATTGTAAAATAATATAGAATGATATATTAATAAAAATAAATATATAAATTATAATAATTCATATTTATTTAAAAATTAAATTATATTAATACAATTAAGATATTTAAAATAAAAATATAATATATAATATTTAATTATTTATATTTTATGAGCTTCTATATTTATTTATATAATTTTTATTTTATCATAATATACTATAAATTTATAATTACTTAAAAATAATTATATTTTATGATATTATAATTTACTTATCTATATATGTATTTTTATACATTTATAATTTAAAATTAAGATATAATTATGTTAATATTAAATTAATTATATTTTATAATATTATATATTTATTTACTTATTTATTTTTATTTATCAAGAATTTAATTTAATTTAATTTATGTTATTAAAAAAATATTTAAATTTATAGCATGAAGATTATGAATTATAAATTAATTAAAATAAAAAGTATAAATTTTAAAAAAATTTGATCAAATAGTAATTTGTAAATTATAAATTACTTAAAGTAGCATATTAAATTAAAATTTATGCTTTTAATAAATTAATACATAAAGCTAATAAATTGTAAATTAATTAATTTATTATAAAAATAATTATAATTTTGTTATAGTTAATAAAATTTTATAAAATATATATAGTTATTATATTATAAAAAAATCATAATTATAACGTGATCTAGCAAATTATTACGAATACGAATCATAGAAGCATATAAGGGGTATTAGGATTTCAATAGTGGCTGCAATTTCATGGGTGGGGACCGCAAAAGGGGAAATAGAAAAATTCTAATATACTCTTGGAATAAGGCACAATATCTTACTACCTTATTTTAGGAGAAAGAGATAGAAAGAATGAAGTGGGGTGGAGCTCTCCCCATTCCAATTTCTCTATATCTCTCTTCTGGAGTAAGGCACAATACCTTATTTTTGAAAGATAATAAAATTTCTCTCATAAATAATGATTTTTGACACGATACCCTCAATGTGGCTATTTCGCCATTTTGAGGAATAAGGCTATTTCGTCATTGGAGTTGAGGAATAAGGCACAATGCCTTATTGCCTTACTCCAAGAGAGAGAAATAGAAAGAATGAAGTGAGGTGTAGTCCACCCCATTCCAATTTTTCTATCTCTCTCTTCTGAAGTAAGGCATAATACTTTATTTTTGAAGTTTAATAGAATTTCTTTCAGAAACAATGATTTTTGATACGATACCCTCACGTGGCTATTTTGCCATTGGAGTTGAGGAAATAATATGCTGATTAATATAAATTAAAAGACAACGTGAAACTCATGCTTTATATCCCTCACTTATATAAATATTATCCCATAATTTAAATCTTCATTAGATAAAATGAATTACTTTAATCGAAGATTAAAATATAAAAAATTTTAATAATTCATACACCGACGCTTATTTAGATATCGGGGAAGAAAACGAAAGAGTATTTTATTGTTTAAAGATTTAAGTTATAGTATTTAAAGATTTTCTCCACTCCACCCAAATACGAGAATGTCTGTTGATTCGTGACGCACGTTAAAATGTCTCAATTACGTTACACAATTGTGCAGCTTTTCTATTCAACAGACTTCTTTTTGCCTTTTTACTTTCGGGTGGACACAAGTGAGTGACTTGAAATGATTTTAACATGTTTTGAACGTTCGAGTTTCAAAATGAATTAATTTTTTTTGTCCGAGTACGATTTCAATTAAGTTTGTAAATGATTTGAATAGATTTATTTAATTTAATTAAATAAAAAATTAAAAATAAGTAAATGTTAATTAAAATAATATTAGCTCCTCTCATTTAATTTATTTAATTTAAAATTATTAAAAATATTATTAAAATTCATTTAAATAAACTATAGTTATAAAATTATAATTATAATTTATTTTTTAAATATAATTAACTTATTAAATTATTCCATGAATTAAATCAAATAGAATAAATTGAATTTGATTAATTTAACAAAATATATCAATATTTTTTTGGTAAATTAGTAAATGTGTCAATATTTAATGTTAAGATTCTATTCATTTAACTCTTGAACTCAAATTATCGAGCGAATTTTCAAACTGAACTACGAGTAATCCACAGGATAGTTGGATTCATCTTTAGCTTCACTTCTCTCAAGAGAAATAAAAATATTATACCTGAAATTAAATTTTGAATATAGTTTAAATGTTGTCAATGAAGTAGAGGATGATGGTAGGATAAATTTGTAAAATTTAATTTAATGAATATAAAGAATTTAAAATTTAATTTGAAATTTATTTTTAGCACATATAATATTTTTGTAAAAGAAAATACTAAAATTTGTTCCCTGAGATAAAATAACCAATATCTCCAATACATGGGACGCAGGCACGCAGCTATAAAGTGGTTTGTCGAATACTTGGTAATTCATGCTAGTAAATGATGGCTATCAGAATCACTAAATTGCTCCTTCTCTTTTCTTTCTTGGGTTCACTTCTATGTTTCTCCTCTGCTATTGTTCCCCGTGAGTACTCCATTATTTCGAGTCATGACCTAAACACTTCTCCATCGGAAGAAGAAACCTTCCAACTATTCCAACAATGGCAGAAGGAGCATGGAAGGAACTACCAAACCCTAGAAGATATGGCAAAGAGGTTCCAGATTTTCCAGAGGAATTTAAAGCATATCACTGAGACAAATGCTAACAGAAAATCTCCGCTGGAACTTCGTCTGGGTTTGAACAAATTTTCTGATATGAGCTCCGAGGAATTCAAAGAAAAGTACTTGCAGAAGCAAGAGATTCCCACTAAGCGGGGCAAAAATGAGGAGTTGAAAGACGAGTCGTGTGATGATGCGCCTGCCTCTATAGATTGGAGGGAAAAGGGAGCTGTGACTGAAGTGAAAGACCGAGGGAACTGTAGTAAGTTTTTCAATGCCATCCTTCTAGAATAATGAAACCTTTTTAATAGCTTTAAAACACATGCTGAATCTGCCGGTATTTTTAGTGGTGTAGTCATGGTGTTTCACTCAATTTTGTTTTAGAATTTTTCCTTTTTCAGTATTCCGCATTATGCAAGATACTATGGGTGCCTGCAACATGATGACAACTATATCCATGATTTAGAACCATCTTGGTATTTTAAAATCTTGAAAAATAAGAATTTATTTCAAAATTATACTTTGATAATAAAAATGGTTAAATCATTAAATATATATATAAAGTCACAAGATTAAATCCAATATAAAGATAAAATCTTCGAAAAACATTAAATAAAATTTGAATTAAAGACTCCCAACTATGATGATGTTCTCTTGTTTCTAACTTAAGAAAATTCTATTATAATAGTATAAGTGATTAAATCATCTTTTCTATAATAGTAAAAATGATTAAATTATTAAATATATATACAAAATTATGAAATTAAATTCAATATAGAAATAAAATCTTCGAGAAACATTGAATAAAAATTGAGTTAAAGGCTCTATGATAATACTTTCTTGTTTCTAGCTTAAGAGAATTCTATCATGAATTGATTTAGCTGTCAATTTGTCAGAAAGCGATTGGGCATTCGGTGTGGCCGGAGGAGTGGAAGGAATAAACTTCATAGTGACAGGGAATCTTACAAGCCTTTCAGCGCAAGAACTGGTGGATTGTGACCCAGCAAGCAAAGGTTGTGATGGAGGCTACTACTTTAATGCATTTGGATGGGTTCTGGACAATGGCATTGATACAGAAGCTAGTTATCCTTATACAGCCCAAAAGGGTACTTGTAAGGTCTGCTTTTCATTCCTACCCACTCTTTTTTTAAAAATAAAAAATAAAAATAGTCTCTTTTTTATTCATAGTTTCATACATTTATTATTATGTTCTCTTTGCAAAAATTTAGCATTATTTTTATCTTAGCAGAAAGGAAATCCGGCTGTTACTATTGATGATCTTGGAATTGTGCTCGAAAGCTCGGAAAAGGGTCTTTTCTGTGCTACGGCTAAGCAACCTGTTGTCGCAAGTGTGGATGCAGATGGATCAGATTTTCAACATTATGCTGGTGTAAGTTTTTTACACATATTTATTTTGTTTAAAAACAATGCCATAGGATATACATGTGGACCAACGCAAGATTCGCTCAATAACTAGAATCATAATGCCGTTCGCATAAAAAATTAATAAATCAGTTTTTTTTACCGTGATTTTTATATTAAAATTCACCTCTCAAAATTATATTTGTACTTTTAATAGTACAATTAAATCTTTTTGATATTGTTTTTTTAGTGTTTTGAATAGGGGCGAAAGCCGCGAAACTAAAGCGAAATTATTGAGGGAGAATAAATTGAAATTTATTAAGAATTTATATGAAAATTTCCTAATTTTTGAAAGATTAAACATAATTTTTTTCATAAAAATAAAGAAAAGTGTAAGGAGAAATTTTTAACTTTCTCCAAGCTTGCGGTGAAAGTCACCCCAAGCATAACTGTAGCATCGCCCTTGGTTGTGAATTTGACAGGTGTTTAATATCGGATGTATAGTGAGTAATTTATCATTTATTTATATATATTATTATTAGATCGCTGAGAGTATTATTTTTATATAAAAAATGAAAAAGTGAATCATTATTATTAGATTTTATATTAAAAAATTATAATCAAAATATGAAATTATGTAATTTTTTTATATGATCACATGACCTTTTTTAAATAGTTATATAATTTTTAATTATATTTTAATTAGATTATGATTATTAATATAAAATTTGATACTTACAATTTCTCATGATCTTATTTTTCATATAAAAAATCCTCTCATTTGACATATTACTTAATATTTAAAAACAATCTAACAATTATGAGAAAACTAACTCTATTGTCTTAAGATTATTTATTTCTTTTTGTGTGGAGCAGGGAATATACGAAGGCACGAACTGCTCAAAGAATTCAACTTACACAAGCCTTGTTGTTGTAGTAGTGGGTTATGGTTCAGAGAATGGTGAAGATTATTGGATCTTAAAAAATTCATGGGGAAAAAATTGGGGAATAGATGGATACATGAAACTCAAAAGGAACTCGGATTCGGTGTATGGATCATGTGGAATTGCTTCTGCTGCTATTTATCCAATCAAAGAGAAGTCATTACCACTCTTGCCCTCAGCCAAAAGGCAGGAACAAGTGGGGCCACAGACGGCTTCGTGATCTGAAGTTTAGCGTCAGTCTAATAACGCTGCAAATTTCTCTATGCCGCTCATTCCTTGTGTGGCGCTGTGTTGGATATGGACATTACATATTTGTCATTTCGTCAAATATGTAAATGTTTACAATATCTGATGTAATTTTAATTAATTAAATAAGCGGTGGCGTTTTAAAAAATTTGCCTTCTGATTTTTTTTTCCCAGGTAAGAGAAGATCAACTTTTATTAATTTGGAAGGCGCACAATATTATAAAATACAACATCTTCAATTTCAGATATAATTTGGGAAAGACTATCTAATTTAATCCTAATAATTCTAGATATCTACTGCAGTGTTTCATAGGCTAATCCATTACATGATCTAGAATACTGAAGTAAAGGAACATTGAAAACATTATGGACCAGATTTCAATAGTCCTGAAGTGTCCGTGCATTTTAATTGGATGATGGAATGGTCTAGATTTGTTGACTTGTGCAATATTGTACAAGATAAATAAAATATAATAATTTTTTATATTTTAATATAAGAAAAAAATTAAAATGTACTGTCTTATGCATAATACTGCACACAACTATGACCCAAGGTTATTGAAGCCTAATTGGAACGTTGTTTAAAAGCTCATAAGTAGATTCACAAATAGTAGGTCCCTTTCATGGACACACAACTACTCTCAACAAAGCTTCCACTGCAATTTTGAAACTACTCTCAACTTAAATTTGACAATAACAGAAATTGTTTGATACCAAAATACCCTTACAAATAATAGCAAATAATTTTGCATTCAAAAGGGATGAATGTTCAAAAATTTTGTACCACATGTAAATAATTATACCATCACAATTTAAAGTTGCTTTGCTACTGTTATAGGAGATTTTCTAAAAGCTTGTCAAATGGGTTGATTTATGTGGATATAAATTTATTCATGATGGGCTGGTTTCATGTTACCCATATTCAAAATGAATTTAAATTTATTCAAACTTGCAACGGACTAGGTCAACTCGAGATTTTGATTATAAGTCCATGAACTTGATAGATACAGGTCAACCTATGACAGACTAAGTCTACAATAGACTAATCCGTATTATTTGTATTTAAAAACGAGCTTAATTTTAAAGGTTAAACTTGTCAAAATTTATGATAGATACAGACTGACATATAGGTTATAATTTGTTTGACATTCCTACTTGAGCAAGTGTATTAGGATTATCTACTTGAGCAAATAGTTGTTTAATTAAGTCTAGAGTAACTTTATTAGATACATCATCTTGTTCTTGCACTATAAAAGCTAGTGCATTGGAATCTTGTTCAAAGGTAGCAATTAATTACTCATTTAAGTATTGAGCAATTTACTCAAAATATGCTCTTTTAGGGGTCTTCTCTTCTTCATTTTTATCATCAAAGTTGTTAAATATAGATCTAATTGAAAATAATCCAAGGTGGGAAAAGAAATTATCATAGTTTTCATTTAGATGTTTCCCTTTTAAAGATACTTGCTCTTTCTAGTTTGAAATAGTAAGATGCAATGGTTGCACAAGTATGGCATCATCATTTTCTTCATCAATGGTAGATTTAAAGCTTCCTTTTCTCAATCTACTTGCATACTCTTTCAACTTTTGTTCTTGTTAGGCTTATAAGGACAACTTTGCTATCTTTTTTTCTTTTCAAATCAACTATAAACTTAGAGTCTCAAGACTTCTTAAGAATGGGTTTATCAAAGAGCATGATTCCTTTGCTTTTTGGATTTGGCCTATCATCTGAGTCATCTAAGAAAGATAACTTAGTTGCTCTTTCTAGCTCAAAATATATAACTTTATCATTAAAGCAAAATGAAGCTTTATCTTTCAATAAAAAAACATATTTTCAAGTTTTCTGTTAACACTAAATAACTTATATGGAATTTTTTATTTCCTTGAAGACTTAACCCCTCTGTATGATGGAGACCTTAACCAAAAGGCATTTATAACATTACCATTTGACACCTCCTTTCCTTTTAAATGAGATAAATCAACACTAAGTTCTTGGTAAATCCAGGCAATAATCATCCTATATGGTAAAGGAGCTTTCTCTTTGTTAAGCTTTTGAACCCATATGTTATAAGGTTAAATGTCTCGGATTTATGTTAATCTCTCTTTCTATAACCCATATAAGAAAAGCTACAAAGCTACTAGCATTGCTAAAGCTTTCTTATTTTTGAAAAATTATTTGAGAGATAACATAAAGAAATGCTTTCTTATATTTACTAAGCATCTCTCCTTTATATAATCATTTCCTCCAGAGATTTCTAACACCCATTAAGCAACATTGTATCCAACAAATTTTATGTCACCTTTCTTTTGAGTGATAAAAGCACTTTATCTAAAACTCTAATAATTTGATTTATTCTTTCTATAGTGATGAGGTGAACTTTCCTTTTAACGAAAACTTTGAGCACATATCTATTTTTGAAGCTTTCAAGTTAGCATTAAAAGGTTTTATATAGTTTTCATATGATAAGTCATTCATTTTAACTTTAGTTCCTATCTAAGATTTTTTTATGAAATCTGTGCACTCAATTTTTTAGATTTCAAGGATTCTAGGTCCATTCTTCTTGAAGTCACACATTTTTTTGGTAGAATAAGAAAAGTATTTGGTTTTTGCAAGTGGGTTTAAGATGTTAAAAATTTTCATAAAAGTTGATTGGGAAGCCATTTGAGCACAAGAAGAGTAAGAAAATATTATAGGTTTGGTATGAGAAGAGAAACTGCAAATATTCTATTTTTATAGAGATTTACAATGTAAAAAAGAAAAGAATTAGAGGAAAACAAGTTTGAAATAGAAAATGTGAGTGAAATTGAAAAAGAGTTTGTTAAAAGAGGGAATTATCCACTTTAATTTTCAAATTGGTTTTATGAATTAGTATGTTTATGCATGAAAACATGAAAGCTTGAAAAAGAAAAATAAAAATTTAGAAAGGAAGGTAGAGACAAATAAATAGGAATAGGAAACCTAGTACTAATTTGTGAAAAGCTTCAAAACCAACATTTATAGAAGTTCTCAAGAGCAAAAAATTTTATTTAAGAAGAATAGTTATAATAGTACTGTTGTTATGAGGAGGAAAAAGAAAAGGCACAAAAAGGATTATATATAAAGAAATATAAAAGGAAATCTGAGCATAAGTTATTTTTGTTAGTTTTCTTTGAAAAAGAACATGTGAAAAGGATTTGAAATTTTTTTGAAAGATAGGACTTTTCTAAAAATGTAAAAATAATTTATATAAGAGAAAAAATAGCTAAAAAATTGCTATTTGATAAGAGGTGTGAGAGTATCAAATAGGTTGAAAGTGCTATTCGATAAGAGGTGTGAGGGTATCAAAAAGGTTGACTCAACAAAAATTGAACCTATCTTGAGATTTGCATGAGTATGTTAGAAGCATCGAAAAAATTGGTTTTCTATGGTAGATACATCAAAAAAAACTTTCCTTGGTAGAGGGGATATATTTGCCTTTTTGCCTTTCATTTTTCCAATTCAATGTATATGCAATGTATCATAATTAATTCATCTACTTATAATTTATAATAATACCTAATAAAAATGCCAAAATGTTATATGCACAACTAAAAAAATGCATCACATAATTTTTTTAATTTTCTTAAAAATATAATTTAACTAATTTTGAACTAAATTAATTGAGTTAATCATTCCAAGCCCATTTTTTAAAGAATAAAATCTATCTTATGGAGTGGTTTTGTGAAAATATTAACTTAGTTTTCATTATTTATAAAATTGAGTTTAATATCCTCTCCATGAATATGATCTTTTATAAAATAATGCTTAATCATAATATGTTTAGTTCTAGAATGTTGAATAGGATTTTTGGTCAAATTAATAGCACTTGTATTATTACAAAGTATTAGAATGCGATCAAGATTCAAACCATAATTTTCAAACTGTTGCTTTATCCATAATACTTGAGCTTAATAACTACTAGCTACTATTTATTTTGCCTCAATTGTTAAAAGAGTAATTGAAACTTGCTTTTTGCTTAGCCATGAAATAAGGCATTGGCCTTGGAAGTGATATGCTTCACTAATACTTTCTTTATCTAGCTTACATCTTGCTAAATTAGCATCGAAGTATCCAATAAGAACAAAGTAGTTATTTTTGGGATACTAAAAACTAAGATTTTTAGTTTTAAGTAAATATCTAAAGATTTTTTCCATAATTATATAGTGTGATTCTTTGTGATTAGACTGATATCTTACACATAAGAATACATTAAACATGATATTTGGTTTATTAGCAATTAAATAGAGTAATAAACTATTTATAATTTTATATTGCTTTTCATTTATTAATTTATCATTTTCATCCTTATCAAATTTAAAGGAGGGGCTCATACGTGCCACTACAACAAAAATGACTTTTAACGAAGACAATTATCATTGTTATAAAAATCTTGGCCATCGCTGAAAGTAGCAGTCATCGGTGAAGACGTCATTAGTATAGGTGAAGAAGGAAACACCTACGACTAGGTAGTTGTCAGTAAAAGTTGGACTTCTGCAAGGACAATGTCATTGCAGAAAATCCTTTTAAAATTAAAAAAATCTTCAATTTAAAATTTTTAATGACAACAATTGTCATTGTTATTGGTTTACAACTTTTCATAATGATAATGTCGTCACTGTAAATGTTAAATTAAAAAAATTAAAAAAAATGAAACCACCTTTTTAACAATGACATTGTTTTAAAAATATAAAAAATCAATTAAAATTAAAATTAGAATTAAATATAATCAAATAAATATATTATATCTCATTATATAACATAAAATTACTTTTTACTTCAATTCAATTGAATTAATTTGATATTCTTTAATTTAATTTTATCTAATTTAAATTGTATGAATAAAATACACCAATAATAATAATAATGTGCAACACAATTCATTTAAAAAAATTATATTTATAATTGTATAATTATTTATACAATGGTAAATATTCATATATACATAGCCAATATAAATGTCTATGCATGTAAAGAGAAAAACCTATCTATACAAAATAATCTAGGGGATAGAAAATACAGACAACCTGATGCATCGTTGTTCGTGCTCTAACTATCATCATCATTGTTCTGACGACAAGGACAATACATCGAAAGTGGTGGATGGGAGGGATCGGGTGGCTAGGTGAGGGGAGCACTCACAAATTTGCTCGACCCAGGCTGTGCAGTAGCAAATAGAGGCATAGGCAGTACAAGACCATGTTGTCTAAGTAGAGACGTAAGCTCCATCAAGTATGACCTAAATTACTACTGCAACTGTTGTTGCTGAATAAGTTATTGTTGCTGCTCCTGAATTAACTACTGGCTCTGCTCTAGCTACTATCAACTTTGTTGCAGTTGCTCCTGCAACTCACCCACTTGGGACATGTACTGAGAACTTGCCCTAGAATTGGAAATGCCCACCAAATGATATGTTTGGCTAGTTAACACACAACCGATTGCCCTTTTATACTTTTAACAAGTGCCAAGCACCTCATTGACAATAGCAACCTTGTTAACCCGTACAGGAGTACCAGAAAAGCTAGTGGATGACACACTGGATTACAAATGTTAGGTCGCTAGCTTAGACATCCTTGTCTTAAGTTATTAAAAAAAAATCAATTATAAAAACTACAAGATGTATTCATAAAATTCTATTTAAGATGTAAGGTTTAGCTAACTTACATACTACTCCTCAGGGGTTGGATACACCTATTCTCCTGTCTTATATGTGTGTCGGTTTCTAAAATTCTTTGGGATTAACTATAGCTCACTCATGTCCTTATTTCTTTGTTCACATTTTACAACAAAATAATGGGATAAGTATAATTATTGCATTGAAAAAAGATTATACATTTAGAATATGAATAATAAGTTGAATTACTTTATCATAACAATGTATGATAATGAATTTCAACCCATATCGATTATTCACCACCTTCTTCACCCTATTATTCTTATTTCTCGTTGAAAACTCTTGCAAAAAAAACCATGTGATATAGTTACATTTATAATTTAGCTATATAATATAATGATGTAACTCAATAAAATATCATACTTATCCTGTAATCATCACTATCGAAGAAGTCCATACACCTTTACCATGTTTGAGGTGAGATAGATTACGACATGCAGCTCCTAGCATAGTCCAAGTTAAAATCCTAGTCTCAATGGCCCTCATGCTAAAGAAAATATCTATTCAACTTATACTTCCAATCTCTGTATAGGTCAACAGCACTTCGCATCAGACCACTGAATACTTTATCTTGTTCAACAGAGGAAATACCTTAGAACTTGAAGTGGGACTGCATTGGAAAACATTTAACAAATTAGTAAATATTATATCCAAAAATATCAAAATCAAATATAACTAAGTAAAGATAGGGAAGAGATAGATACTTACATAAACCTTCTATAAGACTCTGTCCCACAGCTACTGAGGCACTGACCATTATAATTAATAATAAGGCGGCATATGTGCTCGAATAATGCTGCCTATATTGCAAGAGAGATGACTAGCATTCTCATCTATTGCATGCCATGTACTAGTTGTAACAAACTGGATAGGCACCAATCAGCCCTTACTCTTCTCCATCTTCTTATGTAGCCTGAGGGTCTTATTCGGGCTTCTCTTTCTCGAAGCTACAACTTTGATGACTAATAAAAAATATAAATACCATAAATTCAAATTTAATAACTAAATAACTTAAGTGTGCATAATAAGAAAAGATACTTGATGTCTTGCACTATGATGGAACGTGGGTAAGTTAACGTGGAAGGTCCCTTTCAGCATCAGTTCCATAGTGTCGTGCCTCGATGTCCACCATAACTGAGATAGTATACGTTTTATAAATATTTAACACAAAGGTCCACAATTGAATCAAATGATGACCAGAGATAAATTACTATACTTATATAATGAAATTACAATAGCTCTTATATAATTATGAGTTGTAATGCAAAAAAATAGTTTCTCTAATCTGAATTAGTATCGGTCACCCTAACAGAATCATTCTTATAATTATCAGTTTCTATGTCATCATCATATTGTAGAAGTTCCTCCCCTAAATAATCTTCAATTATTTTGTCTTCAAAATTATCTTCATCATTGATGAAGACATCCATTCCTTTTACGGTAGATCCAGTATTCTTGGAAGGTGAAATAACTAAAAGACCATTTCTTTGATCCTTTAAGTTAACTAAGTGGAATTCTCTAAGATTAACTATAAGGTTGAAATTGGAGGAGTTGCTTTTTTGTAGGAATGACAAGTCTTGTACACTAACATCATCGTCGGGTAGATCCTATATGTTGTGATATACCACATTATGGATAACCCTCTAACTTGACCTATTAAAAAGATCCTCAATGTAGAAAATTTGTTTTACTTAGACTGCAAGTATGTAAGGGTCGTTTTTATACCATTGCCCACTGACAGAAATACTTGTAATGTTCTTGTGAACGCATATTTTCTTCTTTCTAGGATCCATGTCATACCACTTGTATTTGAATAGTATCACACTATATTTATTTAAATAAGTTAACTCTATAATATCCACTAGCATACCATAAAACATATTATGGTTAGTTCTCAGAACAAAAATGCTACTATTTTGTGCTCTATGCTTCGTATCTTGAGATTCAACCATAAAGTGCTCTCCATTTGCAATACATGCTAAGTATACGATGATAGTAAAAATGGGATTAGAAACTAACAATAGTAACTCTTTAGTAGCTTCCAAAGAACCATTCCTATGTAAATGGTACATCTACAAATATAATATTATTATGAAGAGTCAAATTAGGGAAAAAGCACGAGTAAAGAATGACATTTACATGATTGACATACCACAACTGGAAAAAAAAACCTGTACCTTAGAATAAAACCACATGGAAAATTTTATTTTTTATAACTCATCTATATTTTCAGCACTACTTCATTCAAGCTTCTGTCAGTGCTTGCTACATGATATGTGCACGTTAGCTCATTATAATTAATTAGGGTAAAAGCATGCATAATTATAGAAAATTATTGGAGATATTTTTTCATCTTGGTACAATTGTTCAAAATATACCATATGGCAACATCTCGATCCTTCTTATCAAAGTAAAATATGATCTTTTTCCCTAGTGGTCGACATTGAAATTTGAACACTAATAATGCCTTTTTTATGTGTTTAGATGTAACATCCTGATTTTGGTCAGGTTAATTGAATCTAGTTTTCACTCCTTCCAGGTACATAAAATAAAATGTTAATACCTCATCGATAATATATCCTTTTACAATTAAACCTTCAGGTAAGCATGATTTCTAATATAATCTTCAATTTTTTTTATGTATTTCTCATATAGGTACATCCACTGAAATGGATAAGACTGCCTTACAATGCTTTATTAGGCAAGTGCATCACCAGGTGAACCATTATATTAAAGAATACTAGAGGGTATATCCTTTCAAGCTTACATAAAATAATGACAATGTCCTGTTTGGCTTGCAAGATGTCCTTCCTGTTAAAAGTCATAGTGCATATTTCATTGAAGAAGTTGCATAACTTAGTAATCGCATATGATAGTTCCTTCGACAAAAATGCTTAAACTGAGGGTCTTAATAATCTTTACATGATAACATGACAGTTATATGATTTCAACCCTTTCAACTTCATATCCTGATCAGTCACATTTTTGCTTAGATTCCTTGCAAACCCGTTAGAAAATTTCACATTCTTTATAAACTAGCAAAATTGTCTTCTTTCCTCCTGTTTAAGGATGTATACAACATGTAGTTTGAAAAGCTAGCCCTTCTCTTCATACAAGTGCAAGTTTGGTCTTATTTTCATATCCGCTAGATCTTATCTCACATTATCTATATTTTTTATTTTATACTCATTATCTAATAATATACCCAAGATATTGTCATATACATTCTTCTTGACATGTATCACATCAATGTTAAACCTTAAGTTCATTATTAGCTAATATGAAAGGTAAAAAAACATGCTTCTCTTACTCTAATTAAGTTCATTGGCACCCTTCTTCCACTTCAAACCATCAAACTAAACATGTTTTCCAAGAAGCCTTTATGCCACCTTACCCAGTTAGTCTATAATAATTTATTCGTGAGAGAACAAAAGGGTTTTCCTCATCGACTTCCAATTGAACTCCTTTCTATTTCTTCGTGTGTAACTCTTTGGAAGCCAATAATGATGACCAACATAAGCTATTTTCCCCTTTACTAGAATTGATGGAGTATCGTTATTGCACACAAGACATGCTCTATAGCCTTGTCTACTCCACCTAGATAGATTACTTCGAGTAAGAAAATCATTCACAGTACATAATAGAGTTGTCCACATGTTAAACATCATATTTGTATTAGCATCTCAAGTCTTAACTCCTTTCTCCTAAAGATACCTTAACTTTTCTACAACTGGTCTTAGGAAGACATTAATATCCTTACCTAGCGAATGTGGCCTCGATATTAACAGGGTTAACATGAAAAAAGGACTAATTCATACAAATCTATAGGGGTAAGTTGTAAGTAGTCATGATCATTGGCCATATGCTATATGATAAGTTCATATCACCAAAAGGATTAAATCCATCCGCACTTAAGCCTAGCTTAATATTTCGCAGGTCGGCAGAAAAATTGAGATACCGTCTATTAAATTCTTGCTAAACTTCCTATCAACTGAATGTCATATTATCTTATCCTCTGTTAACCTTCTAGTATGATGTCATATCATATCCTTTGTGGTATATCTTGACCTATACAATTATTTTAATCAAAGAACTAATGAAAAATATCGAATCACTTTTTGAGCCATCTTTTTTCCTTTCATTTTTTTATTAACCCATCAACTCTTATCATAAATTAGACAATTATCCTTCGAAATATGTTCTTTCCAAAAAAGTGCACAATCATACTTGCACACATAGATTGACTTATAACCCAACCCCAACTTGTTGAGCTATTTCTTTGTACTATAATGTAATTTGGGCAATTTGTTATCCTTCAGAAGTGCTTCTTTCAATAACTTCAAAAGATCATTGAAGGACTTGTTAGTCCACTTATATAGTGCCTTCAAGTGCATGAATTTTACTAGAAAATTTAGGGTTAAAAATGATATGTATCCTAGGTATAGTTTAGTTTCCACTTGTTCAAATAGGTTATCGTAACTACTATAGTTCGATTTTATTTCTCCTTCGGATGTATCCTCATTCTTTGCCCTTTTGTCATAAATTACATCTTTAGTTACATGAGGGCCGATGAAATTGTGTATGTTATCCATCATTTCATCCCTATCATCAGGAGATACCCTTTTGTCCCCTAGAAGTTGAAACATCTGCATCACCATGGTGTACATAATTTGTATATAATGGATAAAATTCATTATTTATAATATATGCCTCCAACGTCCCTAATGTTTGAAATAATAAATTCATGCACTTCTTGTATAGGTATCTCACCAAACCTTTTTCATCAATAAAGTTCTTAGCTCTATCAACAAACGCCATCACACCATTTCAATACTCATCAAACAAGCGATTTTATAAATGGATCTAACTTTTATTCACAAACATCATACCATTGAATAGGAAGAAGATAACTTCTTATGGAATTAAATGTGATTAATGTTTGTCATATGCCCTAAATCTACCATATCACTCTAATTCCAAAAAGTAGGATCCTATCTCATTCAAGATATTTTTGTAATTGTAATTTCATCAATTTATCTACGCTCCTTGTTTCTTGCAAACAAAAATTTTAGCAGCATCTCTCTGTAGTTCTTTAAGTGTATAAATTATATATCGATATAGTCTATACTTGGAGAACAGTTAGGATGCTAAGAAATTTCTACAATGTCAAACGAGACCCAAATAAATTATCAATTATAACTATAGCACAAATCCCAAATTGTTTAACTTTATGGGACAATTCAAGGATTAGTTGATGTATATAGATCAACCAATCCTTAAATGGGTCTAAGCTTATAATACAAATATAAATGCAATTCCAATTAAAATTATTGTAAAAATACATTTACAATAATTTTAAATTTACATTATGATATTTTATGAGTATTGTTATTCAAGTTGTATTATTTTCTGCATTGTTGAATTTGTTAACTAATCATGTAAAATGTTATGTTTAACATTTTTAAATTAGAAATCCAGTTTTGTAACTTAATCTACTACATTCATTGTATGCACAATTCAACTCTCTTGATGAGATATGCATTTTATAAGTATTGTTATGGATTATATTTTGTATAAGAATTTCAGCAATATAAAAATTTAAATTCTTGCAATCTTTTTGAAATTCCTATTCACATCATCGTAGGGTCTTCATTAAATACAATTGTGAGATTTAATTTTTTTATTTATAAATTTTTATTAAAATATAGTTACAAAGTTACATGTTTTCAATATTTACTTTATGATAGGTATTAGTTTCGGGATGGTGTAATACAAAGTATTGAAATTGGCATACTTGTTGCATTTTCATTCAAATTAAATTTGAATTAGTTTTATAATATCTAAAATCTTATTGTATTTGTACAAAATTTAATATATGTAAGGCCATTAATTATGACTTACTTGTGAAGGATTTTATTAGTTTACAAAGTGTTATACTTTTCTTGATTATTTTACTAACAATTAATCTGTGTTAGAGAATATTATTTATTCAACTTATTTAATATTTTAAATTACATTATATTATTTATTATAGTATTTAAATTTTTATTTTTTATTTTATTTAAAGTTTTGATCTTTTTTATAAAATATTATAAATTATTTTGAAATAAAGAGAATAAAAAGAAGAAAAATAATAAGTGAGTTAGAGATTAATACATGAATTTAATATAAAATATGTAATTAAATGTCTAATTTATTAAGTATATTTTCATCATAAGTGTAAAATACATCATATCATGTTATAATATACAACTTAATAATATTGACATTCGAATTATAAATATTATGAGAGATTATAAGAAAAATGTTCCAAAAAAGTTGAAACATATCCCTAAAAATTACAATTGAAATATATATTAAATTTTAAATATATATTGATAAATTTTAGATGAATTAATAAATAAATTTTAATTTATATATTATTTTTATTAAATAATAAAATATGTAATTAATTATTTTGATTAATACTTTAAATATTAAAATTTTAAAATATTAAAAATATATTTACAATAAAATTAAGTATATTATATTATATTTATATTATCTTTTCACATAAGTATCTAAAATATAAATCCTAAACTTTAAGATTTGATTGATAAATATTTGTATGAAATATTTTTACTTTTTATATAGTAAAATAAAAATTATGATAATGATTAAAATGCATCACTTTCAGATGAATAAGTGTATTTATAACTTTCACATTTAAACAAAACTACATAAATGCATTCAACATATATAACATATAAAATTAATTAAAATTTATTTTACACTAAAATAATCACACCATAGAAATAAATAAATTTATTTCAAGCTATTCATCTTATAAATTATACATTATAATAAAATTGTATAAATTTTAATGTACATATCTCAATAGAAAAATATCTACTAAATAAATAGTCTTAAAATGCCCACCATAAGCAGCAATAAATAGTAATAATAGCTAATAAATCAAAATTATACAAGTGAAAAATTATAATATATTAAAAATAAAAGATGAATTATAATAAAAAATTAAGAAAGAATCAAAATTTATGCAAAAACTTATCTCAGGCCTTTTGTTTCTCTTTACTTTTCCACCGTCACCACACAAAATAAGACTTGAAAGGCACTGGGGCATATTTATAGCTAGACTCTTCAGTGATAACAAGTTTCTTGATTACCACTAAAGAGTTGTCAGTAAAAACTTAAACTCTTCACCGACGACAAAGGTTGTCACTGAAAATGTCATGAGAAATTATTTCGGTGCTTTTTAGTGACAACATATGTTGTCATTGAAAGTCAGATACTTTCATCGATGACTTCTATCATCACTGAAGAGTGACATAGAAAATAAGGCGTCATTTTCAACGATGACAATTGTCATCGATGAAAGTCTCTGACTTTTAGCGACGACATTTCTCATCACTGAAAACTTTGTTTCTCGCCTATTTTTTTTTCAATATTCAACAATGACTAATGTCGTCAATAAAGGTCTAAAACCTTCATCGACAATAAGTATTATCGCTAAAAATTACTTTTTCCTGCCTAATTTTTTCTAGGGTTTTCACTTACAATAATGTCGTTGATAAAACCATCATCGATAATCGAGTTTTTGTCATTGCTAAAGTTGTCATTGGTGTTGCCCTTTTTTATTGTAATGTGTACCAAGGATTTTTAGCATTATCTATCCTAAATATCTTTAAGACATCTTTAGTGTACTTAAGTTGATTGATAAAGATTTCATCTTTGGTTTGTTTTACATAAAGTCCAAAGAAGAATATAAGTTCACCCATCATGCTCATTTTAATTCTCCTTTCTTATGATTAGAAAATTCCTTGCATAAAAACTCATTTGTAGATCCAAATATAATATCATCAACATATGTATTTGTATGATTAAAATATCATTCTCAATATGTTTGATAGAAAAAGTAATGTCTACTTTTCCTCTTTTAACACCATTTTCAACAAGGAATTTATTAAATATTTTGTACCAAGTTCTAGGAACTTGCTCAAAACTATCTAAAGCCTTAGTGAGTTTTAAAACATGATTTTGTTTTCCAAAATTTTAAAATCTAAGAGGTTATTTAACATAAACTTTCTCATTTAAGAAATCATTCAAGAAAGCCCTTTTGATAACCATTTGATAAAGCTTAAAGTTTCAATGGGATGCGAAAGCAAGTAGCATTCTAATGGATTCAAGTCAAGCAATAGGACTATAAATTTCATTATAATCAATATCTTTATGTTGATGGTATCCTTGTGCTACTAATCTTGCTTTATTTCTTACCACTTTTCTAGATTTATCAAGCTTGTTGTGAAATACCTATTTAGTGCTAATGATTGGATGATTGAGAGGTTTGGGCATAAGTGTTTGTGCTTTATTCTTTTCAAATTAATTAAGTTCCTCTAGCATGGCATAGATCCAACTCTTATCATGAAATGTTTTACCAACATTCTTTGATTCAAAGTGAGAGAAAAGAGTTAAGTTGTTATTACTTCAAAGGAGAACCTTGTTCAAATTCTTTAAGAAGAATCACCAATGATATATTTATTTGGATAAGATAGCATGTGTTTTCATTCTCTTGAAAGGCTTCAAAGTTGATACTTAGGAGTTTGCTTCTCGGGTTGCTTATTTAGATCTTTTTGTTCAATCAGCTTAGCTTGCTCTTTTTAATCCATCTTGCTTATTTGAAACTTTTTGTTCATTTTCATCTTGCTCATTCTAAAAATCTTTGGGATTCTTTTATTATTCTTGCTCTTTTGATAAGTTTCCTTTTAAGATGAAATCATCATTCTCATTTGAAGGCTTGCTTATTTGAGCATCATTGTTTTCATCAAATACAACATGCATGGATTCTTTTATCATAATATTTTTTTTTTATTATAAACTCTCTAAACTTTACTTATGATAAAGTAACCTAAGAAGATACCTTCACAAATTTCAAACTAAACTTTACTAGTTAGTTTTTTCCATTGTTCAAGATATAGTATTTACATCCAAATACATAAAAGTAGCTAATATTGGATTTCCTTTCATTCTAAAGCTCACAAGTAATCTTTTTCAAGATGTGACGTGTCAAGAATCTATATATGATATAGCATGAAAAATATTTTGTAAAATTATTTTTTACAAAGTATGGTTCTAGCCATATTAATTAAAGTTATATTTTTCCTTTCAATTATGCCATTTTGTTAAAGAGTTCTAGAGTATGAAAAATTATAGCTAATACCATTTTCTTCATAAAAATTTTTAAAAAGATTATTTTTGAATTTACCTCCATGATCACTTCTTATGTTTGATATGCTTATACTTTTCTTATTTTGAATCTTTTTACAAAACTTTTCGAATTCATTGAAATTTTCATCTTTGCGAGTTAACAAGAGCACCTAAATATATCTTAAGAAATTATCAACAATAATTAGATTATATCTTTTGCCATCAAATCTTTGGGTCTTTGTAGGACCAAAAAGATCTATATGCAATAGTTTCAAGCATTTTAAAGTGGAAACAATATTTTTAAGTTAAAAAAAAAAGATTATACTTTTGTTCCCTTGTTGATGAGATTACAAATATGGTTTTTTTTCTTAAAGCTAATTTTTGGAAGACCATAAATTAAATAATTTTTTAGACGGTTTGGAATAAAATGTATATTAATATGGTCTAACCTTCTATGCTAAAGTCAACTTTGATTGCCACAAAACATTTAGCTTCCTTTAAAGAAATGTCCTTTAAGGAAATTGCATAAGTGTTATTTATTCTTTAGCCCACAAAAATGTTTTATTATTAGAGATGTTTTATACATAACAATAAGAGAATTCAAATATAACTCTATAGCCTTTGTTACAAAATTGGCTTATGCTTAATAAGTTGTATTTGCGTGCTTCCACCATTCTAACATTACTAAGATAAAATAAAGAATCTATACCAATCTTGCAAATCACAATAATTTTGCATTACATTTTGTGTCATTACTAAGAACTATATTTCCTCCTTGAATTAGCTTGAAAGATATGAATTTGCTTGAATCCCTGTTATGTACCTTAAGTAGCCATTATTAAAGAACAAATATTCCTTTTTGACACTTGCCTTTAAGTTCACCTGCAAAGAGTAACTATCTTGTTTTAAATACCTAAATCATCTTGGGTCCTTTCATATTAGTTTTTTATTTTTTCAATCATTTACTTTCCCTTTTGTGTAATATGAATGAGCAATTTCTTCTTGTGAGCATAAGTTTGGGAGAAATGTTTGTTTCCCCCCCTAAAAGTTATTAAATAAATATACGGTAGAATTTTAAAATGCTTTTACAAAGAAATTTTTATGATATTTCTCATTATTTTCTTATATGAAGCTAACTCCTCTTTTATTAGAAGAATGTTTTTATTTTCCTGAGAAAATTCAACGTTCTTCTTTTTTTCACAAATTGAGAAATATTTATTTTTCAAAAATTTAACTTTCTTTTTCAAAAGTTAATTCTCATTTTTTAAATAATAAGCAATCAGTTTTTCCTTATGGAAAACTTATTTTTCTTTTGAAAAAATAACTTTCTTTTTTTACTGATCATTCTTTTTGAAATGAGTAATTACTCACCTTCTAAAATTCTAGTTACTTTTTGAAGAAATAGTCACTAACTTTATTGCATTTTGATTTTTTCCTAAAAGGGCAAACTCTTAATCTTTAACACTTGGTTACTTTATGTGGAAGCAACCTGTTATTTTTTAGCAATCTAAAGATAGCCACTTGCTCTTTTGGAATGCTTTCAGAAGGAGCAACCATTTTGCTTTTTAAAATTTCAATTTTCTTTTATGAAATTACTTTTAATAAAACATTTATGAAAACTCATCCTTTTCTTTAAAAACTTCATTTTCTTCTTTTAAAAGAATATTTTCATTTTTTTAAGGGGTCAAAGTTATCTTGTAATTCCTGATTTTTATTTCTCAAAGTATCAAAATAACTTTTTAGAACATCAAGACTCTCTTCAAGTTCTTGATTTTCTCTTTTTAAAGAATCAAAATAATTTTTCATAAATTTAAGACTTTCTTAAAGTTCTTAATTTTTATTTTACAAAGAAGATTTTTCTTTGGAGATAAAAAGATACTTTTTTATGATCTTATGTGAATTGTTTTAGAAACTTTCAAAAGATCTATGTAACTTATCATAGGGAATAAGTGAGTCAAAATCCATTACCTTAGTATATTATTCTTCAGCCACAAAGTAAAGGTTAGCAACTTCCTTTGTTTCCTTTTGTTGATCATCATCATCATCATCATCCAAAGGAATATATTCATCATCCCATGTAGACATCATTGCTTTTTTCTTGAATAGCATTTTAGGGAACTTCTTAAGATTCAGGCAATCTGCCTTGAAGTGATTGGGCTTCTTGCATTTATAATAAGTTAGTACTTAATTACTCAATTTCTTCTTCACTTGTTCTTTTTGAACAAATTGCTTTTAAGGTTTATGTTCGTTTATCTCCTTAGAATTTTGGAGAACTTGCTTACAAGATAAGCCATTTCATCATCCTTTTCTTCATCTTCTTGAGAAATGTTAAAGTTTTAAGAGAAATATCTCTTTTTCTCTTGTTAGTTGCCTTTTCATCAACTTAATTTTCTTTTAAGTTATGAGTTTGTCTTTTAGCTCCTCATAAGTGAGAGTATCAAAATTGTTACCTTCTTGAACAACATTACACTTAGATTCTCATGAACTTAAGAGACATTAAGTATTTTCAAGATGACATTTTGTTTGGGAATAATTTTTCTTAGATCATGATGATCATTTAAGATGGTAGCAAGTCTTTCAAACATAGACTTGATACCTTCATTCTCCTTCACTTGAACAACATTATTGCCTTCTTGAACAACATTACACTTGGATTCTCATGAACTTAAGATAGATTAAGTATTTTCAAGATGACATTTTGTTTGGGAATAATTTTTCTTAGATCATGATGATCATTTAAGATAGTAGAAAGCCTTTCAAACATAGACTTGATACCTTCATTCTCCTTCACTTGAAAGAGTTCATACTCTTGAGCAAGCATATTTGCACAAGTAGTCCACACTTGCCTTGTTCCATTAAAGGTAATCTAGAGTTTATTTCATATCTTTTTTACTATGGTGCACTTACAGATTTTTTTTGTATTCTTTAGTAACAAGGCACATATAATAGTATTTTTGGCTTTCGTATAGATATTGCTCTTTTTCTTATTAACTTCACTCCACTTGCTCTTTAGCTTAAGAATATTGGCTTCATCTTGCATTTTTTGTTAGAAAAGTATACCATTCCTCAATTAACTCCCATATTTCATCATCAATGGCTTCAAGGAAAATCATCACTTGATGTAATAATGGTGATCTAGATGTAAAGTGGCCTTCTTATCCATGTGATAATTCAAGATTATCTATAATTGATCCCTGCAAGATCTTTACTTAAAAGCAATTAAGCTTTAACAATAGACACCAAGCTCTAATGTCAATTGATATGACAAAAATACATAAAAAAAGGGGTGAATTTGTTTTTAAGAAATTTAAGCAAATTAGTTTGAAAAATAACTAGCTTTTTTATCTTTTTTTTTTTTTGGTGATCCCCTAAAGAGTAACAAGATATGAAAGATCAAGTAAATAATAATTAATAGCATATATTTACAAATTTAAGTATGAAAATTATAAAAGATAGAAAGAATTCTAATTAGAGAAAGCCTTCTAAAGAAAAGAAGAGATGCTTATATGTCTTGTCAATAAGACCTCTACTTATAATTGAGGAGCCCAAACTAGCCATTGGAGAATGCAAATTCCTAATGGGTAACTTCAACCTCAAGGATTTTTTTCTTGTACTCTTTAATCTCCTTTGCTACTTGCTTTTCTAGAATGTTATTGATATATCACTTTCAAAGTCAGCATGTGTTGAATGGCAACACATTCTCTTTTCTTTGCTATCTTGAAAGGTCATTTTCATTGTATACTTTAAAAGTTCAAGGTGCTTGCTCTTTTTAGAAATTTAAATTTCACCAAGAATTGTCACTATCAAAGGTACAATACTTTTGCTTAGTCGGTCTAGATTGATCATATAATAAGATAAAACTATTGACTTAGTAATAAATTTGTAGTCAAAAGAGTAACCTACAAATTTAAACTCAGCAAAAATAGTGCAATCAGAGACCAAATAGCAATATATACATAATCAATGATTTTTTTATTTTTGACGGTAAAAGAACTGATTTTCTAAGTAGCCTTTTATATTAGATTAGATACTTTCCAAATTAAACAAATTAACATGTGCAAAAAGTTGGAAACCGAATTTGACATTCTTCTAGCAAAGCAAAAATCAATCTAGGTAGAATTGTTATAAACTAATAAAGTCATGCAGTCCTGTAACACATATTTATTATCTTTGTGCTTAAAATTTTTTATATTGAATTATATCATAATCAAAATTTAAATATATACTAATATAAATGGGTCCCACATTTTATCGGTGATTTAGTTGCTTTATAGTGGAACCAGTGATATTTGCTTCATGAATGCAGGACGTTAATGGAAAAACTTCCATGTAGATCAATCCAACATGTATTTTGAAAAGCAAATCAAGTTGCAAATATGCTGGCAAGGAAGTGAAGAGAATTCCAAACTCCTTCATCTATCCTTAGTACTCCTTCTAAGGATGTTTCGCCCTTTTAATAGAGGATGTAGCTCGTGTTTCATCCTAGGTTTCTTATATGTAATAATGTGGATTCCACTATGTAGTTAAGCGTACTTCCAAAGGAAACAAATAGAAAGATTTTTTTATTTTGTGGTTTATAATCACATGGCTCCTATGCAAGTGATGCAAAGAGTATACAACCACCCGTAGTTTTAAGTTTGTTTTATGTCTTTTTCAGAAGCGAGAATAGAATGACAAAATATTACCAAAGAAGTTTTTAAATGCTTCGGTTTAAAATATATCTTTATTTTTACTTAATAAGTAATGTATAATTATTAAATTTATCAATTTTTTGAAATTTACAATAAAAAAATTACAATTTAATTTAAAATTTTTTAAGACATTAGAATTATAAAACATAGCAATTAACTATTATTTATTAAATTAAATGAAATTAAGAGATCATTTAATTTACAATAATAACATGATGAAAAAATGTAGTATTTAATTGATTACCTTTTAACAAAGTGCGGGAAGTAAAACTTTTTAGGAAGTTTCACTTCTCATAAAACATAGAAAGATGCTTACCTATTTTCTTTTGGCAAGTTCTACTTCCTATGTTGTTTTTTAAATATAAAGATAAAATTATCATTATTAAATTTAATTAATAATAATTAAAATTTATTAAATTATATTATAATAATATTAAGAATATAATAATTATTTTTATAACTTTTTAAGAAGTTTAAAGTTGAATTATATAAAATATAAAAAATTACTTTCTATAAAATGTTATCTCATCAATATTAATTAAATAACTTTGAATACTTTTAAAAAGAAATTCACATAGAAATTACTTATTAAAAAATTTAATTTTTCATGAAAAGTTATTTTCCCAAACAATTCTTAAAAGTATCTTTTATTATAACAAATTTCTTTTCAAAACTGCATTAATAGAGAAAGAAAGTACCTTTTAATTTGTACACTTGGGTGAGTGGATTTGTTTTTCTTCAAATTTTTTTAATTTTTATAACCACCCACTTACTCTCTAATTTTTTTCAATTTAAAATTATAAATCATCTCTTTTTTAATTTATTTTATTTTTCAACCATCCCTGCCCCTCTCATTTGTTACCACCTTTATTTCTTAATTTATTTTTTTAATTATGCTTTTCAATCACAATCTATCTTTTCGCTGACATTTATAAACTTCTTTATTATAATTTAAAATAAATTTATGATCATGTTAAATATTTTACAGTGCTAAAAATTACAAATTATAAGTCTTTCTCATAATATACTATTACTTTCTATCATTCCACTTTTAGTTTGCAATATTGTTAATTTTTAATTCGTAATATATTTTATAATTATATGAAACTCGTATCACAAAAGATACTATTTATTTTTATTGAACACATGTGAGAAATGAATATGAATGTGTGTAGTAATTTTATTACAATATTTTTATTATATTTAAAATATTAAACATTAGTTAATGGTTACAAATATATAATTGAAAAACAATATTTCTACTGAGAATTTTTTTTAAAAATTATTAACTTGTTAAAATGAGATAATTATGCACTTAGAATAATTGGATATATTTAACTTGAAAAACACTTTCCTGCTTACCTATTTCATTTAATCATAAAAAATAAAATTTTAATTAATAAGCTCTACTTGTTCATGAAATTTTTTGTAAAAAATTATTAATTTATCTATATGCATATTAAGATACTAATTAATGATGTGATATAATATATTAAAAGTATAATAGTATTTTTTAATATATATGATTGATGTAATAAGTCTTCCGATCATTAAAATTATATTAAATACATAATTTAAAATAACAATTCAACTTTTTTAATCTTATTTCTTTCATAAAATAAAATAACATAAATTATTTAACATTTATATAATTTCTATAATTTTTTTGTGATAATAAATTATGTATTAATACGTGCCTGTCACAGGGTTGAGACTAGCATATTATATACAGCCGGAGCAAGCGAAAGACAGTGAGAATCTACGATGATATCCCACTGTTATTTTATTCTCTTTATTAGGCAATACAAATTTCTCATTACCAGGACCAACATAGAATTCCTCTAGAACATTCCATCATCTAATGCGTTTTGCATTACAAGCCATTTCCTCTGTAGTGCTAGACAGCAACTTAAGAATGCGACATATAATTGTATTCGTAAATGCAAGTTTCCTCCATATTAGTCCCCGCCGGCACATCCACCGTATACGACTCTATCACCAACGTCTTCTCTTGCTTGTCCTCGTGCAGACTCGTCGTCGACCGGTAATTCACAAGGCGGTGGTCGCCGCCGAGGATGCTAAACCTCATAACATGCATTTCCTCATTCATCTCATCTAGCCGCTCCAAGCTGACGCAGGCTGGCAAGCTGGAGATCACCTTCACTTCTCGAACGCTCCTGATGCAGCCGTCGCTGACCACAACGGTGCCACTCCTTCTGAAGCGTTTGTAGGCCTGGGGATTGTCGAAGCGCTTGGCCAGGGACCAGACCATGGTCAGGGGTGCGTCATGGTCTGGACCAGGACCGAACCGCACTGGCTTAAGGAGAGAGACGGAGTGTGTTAGTGGCTAATCATAGCTTCTGTTTTGAGATTTAAGGCTGTCTGTGTTTTCAGAAAATAAGAAGGCAACAAGGTCATCGTGGCTGGGGTTGAAAGATTGTTTGGGGTATGTTTGGCTTGAGGTGAAAATGGGAGGGGGTGTAAATGGAGGAGGGTGGAAATGGAGGGAAAGAAAATGGAGGTGAAATTAATTTCACTTGAATTGTTTATAATTGATGAAAATAGGAGGGGGAGTAAATATGAGTGAAATGTATTTCTTTTGTTTGGAATGAGTGAAAATAGAAGAAGAAGGAAATGTGAATGAGTAAAATGATTAAAATATCCTTTTGTTATATTATGTTGAGGTAGTTATAATATTATTTAGTAAAATTAAATAACAAATAATTTATGGATGAAGGAAAATAAGTTAAATTTTTTTTCTGAATACTAACATATTTAAAAAATTATAATTTTTTATTTTCATATAATTAATAAATATTAAAAAATTTGCATTATATTTTAGAAAAATACTTATGGTGAGGTAGTAAAATTACTATATTATCATTGTTTAATAGAATTATACATATTTGATGATAATAATTTCATTTGAAAATTTTAAATTACTTTTTATTTATTTTATTACTAATAACATTAATCAATAATTGATTATACATTTTTTAAAGACTATAATTAATATACTTTTATTACAGAATTAATTAATAAATGATATCTCATTACATAGAATTAATTAGTAAATAACACATTTCTCCTAATATTGTCAATTTATTTTTTGGTAGCAGAAGATATATATCATGTTCATTAACTGTTGCAGAATACATATACACACATACACATAGAAGCAATAATTCACTTAATATAAATATACAAACTTCTATATTGAAAATTAATGCAAAAGAAGTATAATTAGTGGGAATAACATTCAACATAAGCAAGGTTGAATGAAAAATACTTGCTTCTTGGGTGCAACGTACATACATTGTACAGCTCCAATAACTGTAAACACAATAAAGACCTGTCATATAAGACAAATACCATTCACATAAGGGCAAAGTACTGTCTTCACATGTTTAGATCATTGATCCTTCAATGACACCATGTCTTAATTTTAAAATAGACATAACATAATAGAATTACATAAAGTCTAATATCGTCGTCAATTATCATACTCTACTAATTATACACACACACAATACATTACACTACATAATGTATCCAGTCACATGTTCTTGTGAATAACCAAACAAAGAGAATGATTTTATCTAAAAACTAACTCCCACCTTACAATGATCAGTGCATAGTCTAGTGTAGTCAACACTTCCAAATCAGGCACATTTTCATGAATTGGTGAAGCCAAAATACCTACAATTAAGATAAACACATAGTCAGAAAACCCCGTGAGGATATGAATAGCGATTGTCAGGACATAAATACAAATAAGCTAATTAACTATCATGCAAACTCAATATACAATAATAAATAACCACATTACCCTATATTTTTCTCCAAGGTGGCCTTGTATCCTTCCATCCTAAGTAACTCAATCATCTTCAGCATTCGCCATGAGTTGGTACAACAATTGTAGACGAAAATGAGGTGGCACACCAAAGAATTTATTCCTAGTTTTTTCATTATCACACAAGAAGTTATAACACTTCAGAAGGAAATCTTGAGGCACTCCTATGTTCTCCAATTCCCCCCAAACTTCTGCCTTGCTATAATAACAAGGTCTACTACTCTGAAAGATAGCTATACTTTCTTTAATTGCCTGAGTGTGTTTGTCTGCTACCTCTCTCATTACCTCTGTCATCTTTTCCATTCCTATGTCTAGTCTTTCATACCCTCTTTCAATGACATTAACCATTGGTGCTTTCCTTTTGGAACCCCTTGAAGATGAAGTTCCTTGTGAGTGAGTGGAGGGATTTGAAGGTGCATACTCTTGAGAGTGGTTAGAGGGAGCTCCCTCAGGACTGAAATGATTAACATGGTGTGTGAAATTAGGGTCTTCACTTCCCCATTGAACATTCGAATCAGACATAAATTCAAAGCTGTCATTGAGGTCAAAGCCTTCTCTCTCCCACCTATGAACTTTGTTCCTTGATGTTTCAGTGTGTCCACCTGTAGCTCGGTCTCTAGCAAAGAGCTCCAACAACTTGTCATAATTATGGATAGGAGTCCGTTTCCATTTTTGTGCTTCTAGCTTTTCCTGCAAAACGCACCTTCTATTAGATAAACATTTAACATGAATAATCAACAATCAATGCCTTTTAATTGAAACATATGCCTTTGTATGAAACATTATAAGTAAAAGCATGCAATATGAATCTTTATGCCATATCTTCTAATGTGTGACAATAATGTTAGTAATTTTCATTCACACATAGGGTGTCTAAGTTACTTTATTCATTACCGCACAAATCTCGTTCCATACTTCGAGCTCAACTTCAAACATTCTTGTAATTGGATTCCAAGCTACTCTGCTCCACTTGTGAAATAGGTCATAACACTTGTTAAAGTGATCCTTCAATGTTCTCATTCTGTTTTTGATGTGGTGTTTTTGGAAAAATGGACCAATGGTCTGCTTTAGCTCCGCTACTACAGTGGCATATGCCATTGTAGTGAAAGTCCCATTAGGCCTATTGCCCTTATGCACTTCCTCCAGTAATGCATCTAGCAACATTGTATCCATATCGGGCGTCCACCGTAGTGTGTCTTGAGATGAACCCTCCTTACTGCTACCAGATTTCCTGTTCCTTAGCATCGTCTATTTGTGAAACATAACATAAACTTTTAGTATTAGTTAATATAATTAAAATCAAAATTGTATATCACCATGAGAAAGTAAATGAATTAAAGGAATTCACAGTTGCACAAATCTTGTATGACAAACACAATTATAGCTCATACTAACACTTACACCAAACGAATCATATCCACTAACGTATGCAATGCATATTGAAGTTAATATACCAATTTTAGACAAATTCATGGAAGTAAATTAGAAAACACCGTCAACTCATACATATAAGCTTTCCATTCTATGCTATCAAAAATTAAACAAACCTTCATAGTTAAACTGTCATACAAGGATAAATGAACCACTAGGCTTACATAAGACACAACTATTGTAATAGAGAAAAATAAAATATCCAAACAATCTCCCATTTATGTCACAACAATTATCCCTATCACATTGGAAGTTAGAAAATGATCCAAAATATGAAAACTCTTACTATCACAAGTTATTCTCATAGTCATTCCACATTTGGGTGGCTATATGTTCCCTAAGAAGGTATCCTTCTCGATAGTCTTCCTCAGTATTTCGTGCTTCACGATTCCCAGAGTCTTCTATGTCATTGTACAACAGTTCACGATCCACTTCATCCATCAATCGTGGATCGAGATCAACATCCATCAAAAAATTATGTAGTACACAACACGCAATGGTGATATCTGTCATGGTGGTGAAAGAATAATATGGTTTTGTTCCACTGTCTATAATAGGAAACCTCTTTTTAAGTACACCAAATGCTCTCTCAATCATATTTCTGAGCGAAGCATGTCGATGATTAAATATTTCTTTTACATTCTGTGGACCACGTGTTGTGTACTCCTTCAAGTGATAACGCACCCCTCTGTATGGTGTCGATAGCCCACTTTTCAAAGGATAACCTGCATCACCTAGGTAGAATTTGCCTAGGATATATGACAATCACACAAATATAAATCACTATCTTCATATCAATCTTCTAATGAACTTCTGAGAATCAAATATGTCCTATTGTTTAAAAGCATGACATATTATCTTACCTCTAAGGATTTTCAACTTATCCCCTCTTTTAGTCAATGCATGTTTTAGGACTCTAGAGTCCGATGCAGTTCCTTCCCATCCAGCTAAAACATATGTAAATTTCATATCAAAACCACAAACTACTAATACATTTTGAGTTGGATAATCCTTTCTACCTCGGAATCGAGGAGCATCTTATCTTGATACCTTGACTCGTATATGAGTCCCGTCTAAAGCTCCAATACAATCCTGTATTATATTAATTATTCAAAAGTTGAAGTAAAAGATGATTGCAACAGTAACAACACACATCAATGAAGTATCTTAACATTCTTAACTAATTGAATTACCTTGAAATAAGGATAAAACCTACTATTATTGAAAATCTATTGAGGAACCTCCGATCTTGTAGGTTGAACTAGATACTCATCCCCAAGCAAAATAGTAGCTCGTAAAACATTATGAAAGCGCCGACTGATTGTCTCCCCTGATCGATGGAAGAAGAAAGACATAGTCCTATTTTTTACATTATGAGCTAACATATGCAAAAATTGGGCAACTTGCTCTTCCACTACTGCGTATTTAGAATCTCTAACTCTACCAATTGCCCTTAACTTTTGGCACAGGTGATGGAAAGCATGGGGACTCATGCATACGAGATTATGGCAACTATCAGGCTTTATTAAGTTTTCAAGTAGTTGTTGATGCATTTGATCTCTTGAACCACTAGGTTCATCAACAGGAAGTTGCAAACAACTTGCTTGTAATTGTAACATTTGCATTGACTGTACAGTGTATGACATCATTTGGATAATAAACATATTACATAATCTTTCCCACTCTTCTATCATATCTACATTAATCAATTTGAATAGCTCTAGCCACTTTTCGAATGAGTCATCCATGTTATCTTCCACGATAACTTCGAAAATACTGTAAATGTGTAACTATTAAATGGACAACATAAATATTGTATTATGACATGGAAGATTCATAAATATGATTCAAGTGATCATTTACAAGAAAATAGGCCACATGAGTTTAAACAACAGTTAATAAATAATACTCATCACCCATTTAAGTCAGGTTAGTACCCATAGATGTGCACTTACTTTAAGCAATGATGAACAGGTGTATCAAGCCTTTTTTAATTCCCTGGACGAGGACTCTTCCTTTTCACTGCAAGATTTGTGCGTAACACATCCATGTAAGAATTTTCTATTAAAGTGTACTCATACATATAACAAGTGCGTATATAAATTAAAACATTAGTAATTGAAACTTAAGCACCATAAACACACATATATGTTGAATTCAACCACATTAAAACTTTGTAAAAAAATTTCTGCCATCATATTCATAATGTTCATTTTAATTAATATAGTTGTGTGAATTAAAATAACTACATAGAAATGTAAGGAAAATGATTTATTCCCTTACAGCCTACATTCGAATAAAAATTTAGTAAAAATAAATATTTGAAACCCTTATACGATTGTGTGGTATATATATATATATATATATATATATATATATATATATATATATATATATATATATATATATTCCGTGTTGTCATTTTAAAAGATTTTATATACATCAATTATACTAATAGGTCGGTTAGAAATTGCAATTAAGTTTACCTTGAAATTTTACACAAATGAGAGATTAATTTACATTATGAAATAATTATATTCTCATCATCACATTCTTTTACATTAGTGTAAGATTGAATAATATTTTAACTCCTATTTTTTATTATATTTTCCAACAAGTGAAATCAGTGTTTTATTACAGAATAATTGGATTAGTTAATTAAGTATATAATTATTATATTTTGATAAACGGACGATAATTTAATTTATAAAATAATATACCAATTGCTTCTTAAACAACCATGAAATGTGACAGTTGTGATTTTTGAATAAAAAACCTAGTAATTTAATTAAATTTAACTATGATATTTGTTACTATGATTTTTTGGTTGAAAAAATTTTAATTGATTACGTTGTGCCTTTAACATATAATTTTAATCCGATTTAGGATTGTCAAACATGGCGTATTTTTTAGTAAACAAAATTATCTTAAAAAATTAAAAAATGGTAAATTACAGTCTCCATACTGTATATTTGCAAAACTGCTGAATCTTCCCTACTATTCAATTTAGCAGAAACATTACTAGTCAACAATCACATTGCATTCGAAAGTAACAATCAAAGATTCAAATTGCATTCGTGTTCAGTATCAAGATGGAGAGAATGGGAATATTGATAGGGTATAAATTTACAATTAATGAAAATAAAAAAATTGAAATGTGTCGGATCGGATCTCTGCCAGGTTTCGGGTTCGGAGCACAGATGACACAACCCGACTCGGATGCTCAACCCGACATCGACTAGATGGAGACCGTGCTCAGCCGTCTTCCCCCGCCCATACCACCAGTAGATCGGCCTTGCAAGAGCTTTGTCTGCCTCTGGAGAACCTTTCCCGCCTCATCCACCAGAGATTCATGCCTGAATTAGACAGTGCTCCTTCCATGGAAGTCCCCTGCCAAAAGACACCATGAAACAACACAAGAGCTTGCAATAACTAGGAGGAAAAGAGGGATACCTGATCGGTGATCGCTTCTGGCTTGTCCAGCTGCGAGCAAACAGCACCAAACAGCAAACAATCTTCTCCGGCGCTGAGGAGCGGTGTGCGGGCAGAGAGGAGGCAGAGTGCGGGCAGAGAGGAGGCAGAGTGCGTGTTTGGACGAGAAGGGTAGAAAGTGAAAAATGAATTTGGCAATTACGTCCACCCCAATTTCACGCCGATTTAGAGGGGGAACAATTTCACCTCGGCCCAGCAGAATTTCACTTTTTCATTTCGCCCCCCCTACGTTTTCACCTCCAGCCAAACAGGTGAATTTCAGAATTTCACCCCTATTTCACCTTTGCACTTTCGCCCCCTGCCTTTTCACCCATTCCAAACGCACGGCAAGTAACTTATTGTCTCCACATATGGCCTTGTGACTCTCTCTCTCACACACACATGACGGTCCATTGGATGACGTTAGACAAAAAAACTTACAAAATCAAGTAACTTGTTGTCTCCACATATGGCCTTGGCCTTGTGACTCTCTCTCTCACTCTCATACATGACGGTCCATTGGATGACGGTAGACAAAAAACTTACAGAATCAAGTAACTTGTTGTCTCCACATATGGCCTTGTGACTCTCTCTCTCTCTCTCTCTCTCTCACACACACACACACACACAGTGGCTGTCCATGAATCAGCAATGTAAAAACTCTTCTTATTAAGGGTTATTTACGGTCACACATATCAGTGCCTGTCCTTGGATTAGCGATGTAAAAACTCTTCTTATCAAGGGTTATTTACGGTTAATACATAAGAATTAAATAAGATAATAAATAATTTTAATTTTATAAAAAATAAGTTATAATTTATTAATATATTTTTTATTAAAAATTAATTAGTAAATAAAATTACTCAATATTTTTATATAATAAGATATTATTTAAAAGAAGATAATAAATATAAATTTATTTTTTAAAATAATAAATAAATAGAAATAATTTTTTAATCTAAAACGACGATTACAAAGAACGGAAAGACTAATTTACTTTGCAACACACTTTATGGAATATGTTTTCTGATTATTATGGTTATTGAACTCATAATTAAACTCAAAAATATTTATTTGTGAATTCTGAGTTTATTAATTATCTATACTTCATATTTCTTTTAGTTAGAAGTTAAAATGGTACTATATTATCGTTTTGCAAGACCAACATTATATATTTTTTAATATTTTTTTGACTTCGAATTTGATATCATAGGAGATATTGTTGTTTGAATGATTTTTAAATGTTACATTTATAAGTTTTTTTTTAATTTTAAAATTATTTTATTTGTTAAATTTGCTATATCTTGATGATAAGTTTATATTTTGAGACAAACTATTTAATTTATTTATAAAATTTTATATAACATATATGAATTTTTATTTAGGAGAACTTCTTGTTCAAGTATTAATTTAATCAGTTGCCGTGAATCAGAAGTTGTTTAGATTTCTAGACCGGCCATAAATTAATAATGACATAATGACGACAATTAAAGATCGAAAAAAATAGCATTATAATTTATGTAATAAAAATATATATTGATATGTATTTATAATTTTTGAAATCTTTTTATTAGAAAATATAATGCTAATATAGAAAGATAGAAGTTTAATTTTCATGTAATTTTAATTAATAAAAATAAATCATTTGTATGCTTATTATATATAAGATTCATATAAAATTATAAATTTTGTTAAAGAATTGCACAACTTTATATAAAATAATTTTAATTTAATATCTATGGTTTTATAATATAAGTGATTATACTTCTTTGTTGAGAATTTTAAATTAAGTAATTTCTTATATTTCTTGAAAATTTTCTATCTTTCTTTGATTCTTAATTTTTTATATGTATTTAGTAATTTAACAGCTCTTATCATTATGGAAAATGTTTATTATTTTTAATATTTTTTTTATTATGAAAAATGTTTATTATTTTTAATATTTTTTTCACGTAATGATTATTCTAAAAGTTAAATCATGTCACGTGGTATCCGTTAAACTAAAATCAAGTAGCGGAAAATTTAATGAAAGTATTTCAGTTTTTTTTTTTTTTTTTGGAGTCTTGAAAGCAGTTTCTTAATCCAATAACGGTAAGTTAAATGTACTTTGATTTTTGAAACTGAAGTAAATCAAAGGTACAATCATAGACTTTTGGAATTGTTTTCTATTGAAAGGAACAAATAACTAACAACATGCTTCTACCTAACCCCCCGCGAAGGAACCTTGCCACTTCCAGCTTCTCTAACAGTACAGGTCATTTTTAATTTCTCAGGCCCACTTAATTGGCTGCTTTTGCTTCCACTATACGTGGACACCGCTTCTCATCTCAAACTTAAAATAAAGAATAAAAAATTAAGGATTTATTTTTTTAAGATTTTTAAAAACAGTTTTTTTATTTGACAAATTATTTTTATAATATATTTTTAAAAATTATAACTCTAAATATTTAACTTAAAAATAGAAATATAAAAATAATTTTTAAATATTTTCTTAATTTATTCTTTTATTCTTAATGTCAATTTTATAATTAAATAAAATATTTTCTTATTTACTTATTCAAGAATCCTATATTCTTTATTTTCTTTAAATTCAAAAGTAATCTTTTAAAAAAATTTAAGAATATTTTTTTAAAAAAAGGGATATATCTTTACAGTTCCTAATTCATTTAAAATTAAATTTATGTATAAAATTGCTTATGAGTCGAATTTTAAAATAAATTGATTTCTATCGTTTTTAGATTCCAAACAAGTGAAAAAAAATTCTAACATCCTGCTAGAGTAGATAAAAAAATTTATTTATTTATAAGAGATACATTTAAACCTATGTGTGAACCTTATTTTTAATGTTACAAATATTTTAATTAGAATTTTTTATTTAAGTGGCATCTAATTTTTTTAAGATATTTTTATTTTTTATTACATGTAAGATTCAATTCTTAATGTTTAATCATTAATATTTGGGTGTATAGGTCTCATAGCTCCTATAATTATAAAAAAAAATTACACCCATGGAATAAAAATTTTTAATTATTCATTGCATCAAAAATACTATTTACACATAAGGATAAAAATAAATTCATGAGAATTTCAAAACCTCATTAAAAGTCAGACTCAAGCAAATATCTTGATTTATTTATTAAACAAGTATAATTTATTTTATTTTAAACTTGACTTGTTACCTATCAAACTAATCTATTTAATTAATATAACATTTTAATCTAATATTCTTGAATTAATTGATATTATTATTTTATTATTATTACTTTTTTATCATTGTATTTTCTAACTATCAATCTTCTCAAATTTTTAAAATTTATTAGTGTAATAAATTTATATTATATTGTTAATTAGATATTTAAATTTTAAATAAATATGATTATAATTTATTATATTAAAATATTAATAATTTTATTTGATAGAATTAAAAACAACGTTTCATTTGATGCCTTATTTGTTTGATAAATTTATTATCATATTTTTTTATACCAAGAGAATTGTTAACAATTTATTATATCTAAATTTATGAACTCATCAATAACTTATTTTAATTATAATAATTAAATTTAAATAAATTAATAAATTAAATTATATTTTTATATTTTATAAATAAATTAAAATATATAAAATTTTTAATTTATAAATAAATCACATACTAAATAAAAAAATAAAATAAATATTTATGTTATGATTTAAACCGACTTAATTCATTTCTATCATATTTCCACGCCATGGGTACAACACACGCCCCGCACCTATTGGGATAGGCTGACTTCCGACCCTCACAAAGTTGCATGAGCAAGCAGCAGTGGGCGTTAGAGCAGCAAAGCGCTAATGGGTCAAGCGGTCTATCGGGGGCCTATAACCCAGTCTAATTAAGACCTAACTCGACTCGATTTATTTAGTTAAATGAGTCAGGTTAAGGTCAATATAAAAGTCTTTTTAATTAAATAGGCTAAACTTTTTATTTTAAGTCTAGCATATAGGCTTATTCGATCAGCCTATTTAATATTTTTTATTTAAATTTATTTACTATAAAAATAATAACATATAGGCTTTTTTTTTCAAGTCCATTATATAGATTAAATATTTTGAATATTTGTTGTATAATTTATAATAAACTAATTTATCTTTGTTGTTAATCTTTGATGTTATGACAATTTAATATTATTTTATTTTTAATTAAATATTAAATATTTAAATTAGTAATTTTATGTTATGAGTATATAGATTTATTGCTTTATTAATTAGTTCTTATATAAAATTTTGTATTAATTTTAGTATTATTAAGAGCATCTTAAGAATATATTAATATAAGTTTATATAAGTTATTGCTTATTTAAGACTTTTTTATAATAGGCCTTTTAAGTCTTAAGTCGTTAGCTTATTTAAAAGCTTATATTTAAAACAGGATTTTAAATAGGCTAACAAACCATGCCAAACTTTTAAAACAGGTCAGACTCGGGTCTAAAATAAAGCCTTATATAGGCTAATTGGCGAGGTTCGCATGGCGAGGTTCACGTTAATATTTTATAATATAAATCCGGCCTATTTAAGACAAAACCTAACTTGACCCAACCCATTTATATCCCTAACCGTAAGGCGGCCCTGGATGTACACGTTCAAAAAATCCAGTGGTTTCCTAATCTCCTCGTGCACAAAGAAGAGGTAAAATTAAACTAACCTTTTTAAACCAAAATTTAGCATCACATTTTCAAAAAAAAAAATTTGAAAATACTGGGATTTCGATTGAAAAAGAAAAACCACTTACGACTAATTTTACTGCTTATTTAGCAGAGTGAAATCAAATAAATGTTTAAAGAAATGCGTTACCTCTCAAATGTTGTCAAATTTAATTTAATAAAAATTTGATTAAAATGTTTGATTTTAATTGTTTCGTAAACCTATTAAAAATATAAACCCCAGTATTAGTAATTCATTTCAAACACAACACATAGAAAATTAGCTGCAATTTACCTCTAAAATAGCTATTAACATGTCTTTTTTTTTTGGGTGAATTTAGAACTTAAGAAAATTATGTGACACTAAACTTTACTCCGAGGAGTTAGTTATTTGTATTCTTTCTTAAGAAAATTGATGGAGTCACAATTAAGGAAATACTTTTAGAACACTTATTTTTATATAGGTTGTGTTTACTTTAATAAATAGATTAACTTATAATTTATTAACTTATTCAATAAGTTAATCCCTATGTGTTAAACACTATAACTCAATTAAAAAAACTATGATTTGATAAGTTTTACAAACAAGCATTTAGCTTATTGATAATTTTTGAATTTATTCTTTTTCTTTTAATTAATTGATAAATTAGAACCTTATAATTAGTTAAAGTTTAGGTAAATCTATTCTCATCTTGAATCATATAAAAATAAGTATATGACAAAAAATATAATGAGTAAAATTTTAAGTAATTATATTCTTGTTTTGAATAATAAATAAATGATAAGTACATAAATAATTAAATAATAATATAAAATATAATTAATTAAATTTTAAGTAATTATATTTTTAGTATAAATATCTTTATTGTATCAATATAATTTAGTTTTGAAATAAATATGAATTAATTTAGTTCATATATCAGTTGATATTAATATATATTTTTATATTATTTTATAATTTTTAACTAATTTAATAATATTTTTTTTACACTCTCAGTATGCCTACACCTTTTTTAGGTATAAAACTAATCCTTATTTGAAATGAATAGTAAATAAGAAACACCTCACTACAAAAGTGCCTTCAAGGATTGAATTTGGAATTTTTTTACCGATTTTGAAATGCCTTATGACTTGGGCTTCCTTTGTTTGGGAAACTATTGTCATTTGAAGAAAGGTCACTCACATATATATTAATAAAGGAATGATTTATTATTTATATTGATAGTTAAAAAAATAATATTTAAAGGCAAAGTAATGAAAAAAAATTTTAAAATAAAGAAAATTATTTTTTTAAAATTTTTTATATTTAATAATAAATAAATTAATAAAATATTTTTTCAAATTAATATTTTATAAAAATATTTTTCATTAAAATAAAGAAAACTTTAACCTGCTTCCACTTTGCTAACCAATTGTTAGTAGTTTAACAACTAAATTTATTAAATATTTTTATGCTCGTAATAATTTAAAATTTTATTTTTATTATTTTATTAATAATTTAGAATATGAGTTAGTAATTAAAACTATTGTGGATAGATTTAGGATAATATTTAAATTAAAGAAAATATGGTTTTGGGATAAAAAATTAGAATATAATTAAATAAAGGTTAATATCAAGTTAGAATTAAATAGGAATATCTAGAGGACATTTAGGAAAAAAATTATTTTCCATTTTACCCTTATTTGGCTTGAATATTACAAAATTGCCTTCATATCTAAGCCTTTCCAATTGTTAACTTTACTTATTCTCCTCTAACGATTCCACAATCCCTTCCTTTTCTCTCATCCTTTATCTATACTTCTCTTCAATTAGCAACGACCAAGCTACCTAATCTTAAGTTAGCATTCAAAATTTTAAAGTAAATTAAGGTAAACATGTTATTTTCAAGCTCTACATAGTGGTTCTTTCAATTCATGCTAAGAATAAGTGATTTAGGGATTTTGCGATTAATAGTTTTAAGTTTCTAAATTTGTGGTTGATAAGGTAATTAAGTTACACTTTGATCCCCTCTTTATTTCCTTTAAATCTTAGTAAGTTTTTTGAAGTTGTGCTTGATAGGACAACTAAGTTAACCTAATTGGTTTATTTATGTTATTTGTTTGTCAATTAAGGTTGTGTATGATGATTTAGGTGAAAATAAATAAATTAAACCTACAATCTTGTTGTCAGAATAAAATTTTGGTTATTTTTAGTTAGGTAATGCTAATGAATTTTAGTTATATGATGATTGTTGAGTAGGGAGTGGTATATAGGAAGATTTAAGTTAGATTTGGCAAGAAACTTAAAAAATTTGTAGAAAAATTCTAGAAATCCTAGGTTATATTTGAATAGGATACTCAAATATAGGCTTAGAATACACTTCCAAATGGCCAAATTCGACTATTTTAGTTGAATACCTCAAAGAGGCTTTGCTTTTGGATTAATATATTTAAGTATAATACTTAAATGTGTCCTCAGAACTTATGTTATAATAGTCATACTTGAGTATCGTAATTGAGTATTGCAAAACCAAAACTTTCTAGTTAATCATAATCATTTATGGTATTTGAATATGCCTTTTAGACTTAGCTTATAGAGCACTATATTCGAGTACCATTCTTAAAAATCATTGCTAATTTTCAAATGTTGCATGTAAGTTTCCCTATGTTAGCATTATAAGTTTATATACATTGTAATTGTGCTTGGTTGATTCTTATGAAAAAAGAATATGCATGATTGGTTATGGAACCTTTATAGGGACATGATGTGTTATGAAATTATGATTGGGAAAGTTGGTAAAATAAAATAAGGGTGATGAATTGTGATAATATGAAATATACTAGATTTGATAAAATGTTAAGAAGGGATAAGGTGGGATTCATGAGGAATAAGGATGGACATTTTTTAGGGAAAAAAGTTGACTCAGGAGGTATAAAGAGATTTATCCAATTTCTACTGTATTTAGCAACGATTAATTTTTGTGATTGTTGATCTGAGGATAATGATTATTTTATATGTACCATGTTATGAATGGGTAAAGGCATTATAATGCCTATAAAACAAATGTTTTTATGCTTTACATATAAGTATATTATTTACTTATTGAACCTATGAATCATTGTTTTAATTTTTTTATGTATTTCATATATGTTCGTTGAAGGATTATAATGCACTAACCATGAAATCAAAGAATTGTTCAACTTGGAAAAGTGAGGTACATGAAAACAAAATTCCTTTTTAGTGAAATCTACACACACACACACATATATGCATCTCTCTCTACCTAGGATTCTTTAAATTTTAGCAAATTTATTATTTATATATTTAAAGTGTGTTATCTATATATTGAGACTGGGATAAATTTCTTGAATGATACTCTTGTTAGAGCTCTCCATATTTTGTTTTTCAAATGTTCTTCGTTACTCTGTTTTAAGAATCCAAAAACTCTGTTTTTCAAAAACAAAAACAAAAAACTCAATTCACCCCACTCGGTTTGTATATATATATATATTCACATCATCAGCTGGCAACTTGTATATACAAGCTGAGAATCTGGCTTCTACAGTTTGCCGCCATATCTCTGAAGATCAAGAATTCCCGTCCTGCAGATGCATCCTCGAAAGATTCAAAAATATATTAAGAATTGAGAGTTTGGTTCTTCATTATCATCTATATTAAAAAATAGCATGATATCACGTAGAAATTCGAATACAATAAATTTTCTGTTTTTTGTACTTATTATTATGGCCCACTTAAAGAAAAAAAATGTTTCAACCCATTTTGGGGAAGTTGTGTAGTACAATGAATATAGATTATTAATTAATTACTTATTATGATTCAATAATTACAAACTTAATTAGTGAAAAATAATTTTTATCCAAATATATTTTTTTATAGTAATGATAAGATTGATATTTTACTTAATGCATAAAAAAAAAATTTAATGACAACTTACCATATAGTATAAATAATCTTAGTCGTGAACCACCATATCACGATTCAAGACTTCTTGTTTTAAGCACAATATTCATATTGACTTTGGGTGATTCTCAAATCTCTGTACACTAATTTAAAAAGTATAACTATTTAACTTGATTGTCTACTTCTCCGATAGTTTCAAATCTATTCCCTTTAATTGAAATTTATTATTTTAATATAAAATTTATATATTTTCTCTTCTAAATTCACACCATAAAAATCAGAAAGTTGAATACAAACTATGGCTTTCGCAATTTAAGGCAAATTATATTGACCTTCCTTAAAATTTAATTTAATTATACTTGATATTCCCTATTTTCTTAAAAATACACATATCTATCTCCAAATTATTTCCATCATTATGAAATATAATAGTGTTAGACTTTTAAATTATAACCCTTTTTAAATATTTTATCTCATGACTAGAAGATCATTTTCTTATATTTTTATATATAAATGTAATATTTTTTGAAGAATAAAAACATTCTTATTTTTATGTATAACAATGTTGCAACATTTATACATAAAAAATATAAGAAAATAGTCTTCTATCCATGAGAAATAATATTAGAGAAGGAGTTATAATTAAAAAAATTAAGAATTTAAATTTAATTCATTGTCAGTTCAAATCATTTTTATACTATTATCCACTTCTATATTGTCATACCATTAAAAATTGATATAACTCTCTTACTACTTATAAAATTCCTTAATTATTATTATTATTTTAATGATGTGTCATTTTAATATTTATTGATAGTATAAAATATTTTTCCCTAATAGTACATAAAATTTAAATTTAAAAATTAATCCCATTGCTTTTCATAATAATAGAAATACTTCAAAAGAAGTGAAAGTGTATCATTTTAAAAAAATAAAAAAATATTAAATATAATTAAATTGAATTTGGCATATTTAAATACTATTAAAGAATTATGATACAACGTTATCACATTAATTTTGATTAAAATAAAAATTGATGTATATAATGCCATAATAACATTTTTGCAAATATGAGCAACTTCTCACGTTAACTCTAATTAAAAACTAATGTGAGAAGTTTGTGCAGTGACATTTTTTAAAATACGAACAACTTACTACATTAATTAATGTAAAAAAAACTAACATCTAAAGTCAAACATTTGAGAGTTAAGATGTTGGTTTTCTATAACTATGATTCAAAAGGTATTCAAATCATCTTGTTGGAAGCTACAAAATATTTACACATCGATTTTGCCTTAATAATCTATGTTTATAGTTTTCTATAAATTTTTTTATTCCATTTTTTATTTTGGTGGCATAAGAGGACAATACACTTATTATTGTTGCACATCTAGAAATGCTTTAAATCTTATAGTCATGAGCATTTCATCAAACCGCAGTTGTCATCTATTAAGATGAGATGTTAATGATTATAAGATATCCATAGTTTAATGGTAAGCTTATAATCATAAGATTTAAATCATTTCTAACTGTGTAGTATTAATGGTATATGTTATTCTTATATTCCATTTAATATTACAAAGAATGGATGGCTAATGTTTGCATAATCTAGTAGAGTGCTTCAACTTAAGGAAAACAAATTAATTCTCTTTAGCACTTAAGTATGTGCAATAAGGATTTTAATTTCTTTAACATGAGAAATGGGTAACTATGTTATAAATTATATCTATGATGTGGGGTGATTTTTATGTAGGATATTGTTTTATTAAAAATATATAATGTATAATAATTTATAAATTTTATTAAATAATTAATTATAATATTATTATACAATGTTTACTAGTTAATGTTAATAATATTGTTAGAAAAATTATTTGTAAATAGTATCTATTATTAGAAAAATATCAAAATATAAAAAGTTAATAATATTGTTTAAGAAAATGGTATCTGTTATTAAAAAATGTTAAGATGCAAAAATTATATTTAAAAAATAAAAAAAGTATAAATCACATTAGTTACTTATTAAAAAACTAATATAATTTGGAAAAGTTAAGAGAAAAAGATAAAGAGTTAGATAAAAAATTTAGGACGTAGTTACCATATTGATTTTTTTTCCACTTAACCAAGATCTAAAAGTATAGTATTGGCTAACTAACATTTAATAAATGGTAAGCATTTATTAATGATGGCATTAAGCATCTACCAAAAATGGTAGTAAGCATTTACTATGAATGGTATTTACAAGGTATCAGGAAACTACCAAAACTTACGATTTCTAAAGATATATCCATAGTCAACCTATAAAATAAAGCATATATAAGATACCAATTTTGATTAATGATGGATTTCTAATGTTTTGTTGGTATATCAATAGTTAATAATTGCGAGGTATCAAAAAACCACTAAAACTTACAACTAAAGATATACTAATAGTTAACCTATGAAATAAAACATATGTAAAACATCAATTTTAATTAATGATGGATGTCTAATGTTCAACATGTTGCCAATAAATCTCGCTCTTACCTTCCATTTGAAACCTTTAAGAAAAATTTAATTAAAAAACTAATTTTGATTAATGATCAATGTCTAATATTTTGGTGTCCATTATCAAGATATATCACCTTCCATAAAATAGATGGCTTTTAAGTTTGAGAGTGTAAATCATCATATTTAGCATTATTAAGGCTATTAGAAAGTTATGGAATCTCTTCAAGTTCCTTCCAAAAACTTATACTTCACTCATAAATATAGAAATTCTACAAAGTATTTAGAAGAACTTTGAATAAGAATCCTCTTAAATGCTTTATAATTAGCTTATGTTCATTGCTAAAGTACAAGTATAAGTCCTTAGAAGAAATTTTAAGAGTTCTAACACCTTTTCAATAGCCTTATAATATTGACTATATTATAATCTACACCTTTTATCTCAAAAGTTTTCTCTATTAATGGATTCTAAAAAGTATTATTTTACACCTTCTATGTCAATCTTGGAAGCCATCTTTGTTAGGTTTAATATAAAGATATCACAAGTTCCATCTCAATAAACACATTTAGATATATCAAGAAAATAGATAGGTTTTAAAATTAATGATAAATTATAGTGAGAACAAGCATCATCACCATTCATACATTACAAAACTTAGTCTGCAGCCATTAAAAGTTTTGTAATGCATGAATGGTGATACTATTTCTTCTCATTATAATTTATCATTAGTTTATAACCCTCTATACCTTCCAACTCAGAAGCCATTAAACAATATAAAGGAATTAGGAAAACACGATAACCACTTTTCTTTTTATTTAAAGTTTATTATTCATAATTTTATTATATATATATATATATATATATATATATATATATATATATATATATATATATATATATATATCAATGTACTAATATTGAAATAAATAAAATAGTGGAATACTATTTTTGCAATAGATTGTCAATTTCTTATTTGTTTCGTTTACATTTAATCTATTATTTTTGCATCTATTTAATTATATAAAAAATATCATAATCATAAAGAAGAATTTTAATGCTATCAATTTCAATTAGAGTAAATTGAATTGAAAATAAAATTCATTAGTTTATAAAATGATGTCAACAATCTTACAAGATTTATACTAAAATTATAAAATTATTGATTGAAAGATTATGAAAAGTTTATTCAAAATTAACAAAAGATTTTAGTTTTATTAATCATATTATAGTGTTATAACGTCAGTTATTATTTAATAATAAGCATATGAAATTATGTAGTAGAATGATATCATTTTATTATAAACATCATATTTCTTATCGTAATCAATGCGAAAACTTAAAAGAATGTGAAAAGCAAGACACAAGTTAAAAATTAAGAGAGTGAAACCATGATTGCAAATTTCATTCCAAAACTCTTTTAACCCTAAAATAATTCTCTCTTTAATGAAATATACTTGCTTTTCAACCTTAAGATGATTTTATTTAGTTTTGTGTTTATGCTCATCAATTATCTTGCAGTATTAAAGCTCTGTTATCCTATAACTAAATATGTAAGGTTGCATAATCATTGGGAAAATCCAAAATATAAAAATAAAGGTTTGTTTAGTTGTTGTCTTTATTCTTGCAACTTAATTTTTGATTTCATAATTGATCATATTTTGTTGACTTTTGTTTTGATACAACTTCTACAGGTTTGTATAATTAAGAAACTTATTTATTTTGCATTTAATGATATTATCTACTATTTACTTATATAAAATGTGTAATATTATACACCAAATTTTAATGAATGTTTATTGTATTTATAGATATAGGACTGAATAATGTTTTTTTAGAAAATGCCTTACATATTGACCAATGAATAATGGATATAAAATTTCACCATTTTTCATTCTTTTATCTTTGAAATTATTGAAATTAAAATTTTTGTAGTATCATTAAAGATGTTGAGAGTTAGAAGGGACTAAATAGGGAGGAATTACAAGAATGGATTAGTGTTAGGAAGGATTATGTAGGGAAGAACTGAGAGAAAATTAGTGTTAGGATGACATACCACAATGATTATTTTAAAAAAAACATGATGGTATAGAATTTGACATCAATTATTTATTAAAAAGCTAACATGTTATGTTGTTATATATACGACAATCACTTGGTACATGTCCTACCTCACCTAGTTGTATTTGCCATAAAGAAATGATGACATTTCTCATACATATTGAAACTGATGTTATTGTACTTTTTAATATCAATTGTGAAACTAACATGAAATCATTTAACATATGATCACATGTATATACATCATTTCGTAACCAACATCTAAGTTATTAACCAATTGATATTATTTAGCAATTCTAGAGTAGTGAAATCAAATCTAATGGAAGGGAACATAATTTGCCTCTATCGTGTCTTAGTATATATAAGGAATTAGTTTATACAAAAAGTCTATTGTTAAATCAAGAACTCCTTTCATGCAAATCATGCATCCTCGAAAAGTTCAAAATATGTTAAGAATTGAGAATTTTGTACTTTATCATTGTATATATTAAAAAATAGTTTTGATATTAGATTTAAAATAAAATGTTATCAATAATGGTAATTAAATATCAACATCCATAAGTCAAACATTATGGTCAATTATTAGGTTTCAATTTTTTTACAAACTATTATTATAAAATTATAACATTTGATTTATTTTCCTATAAATATAGGTTATATGAATAATTTTATATATACTTAAATAAAATATACTCCTCTTCTTATAATTCTCCTTTATCTCTTTTATATCTTTCTTTTATTATTTCTTAAATGTTTATTATTTTTTATAACACATTATTAACACAAAACTCTCTTGGTTTGATAATTGAGTTTGAAAGAAAAAAGATTGTTTTTTTGTTTTCTAAATTATTTCAAATTGAATTTTTGAATTCAAAAGTAAATCATTCTCCTTTTATTTTCTTTATCTGTTACTAAAAAGGATTATTCTTTTATTTTCTTTATCTCTTTGCTTTAATTCATACTAAAAATTATCTTTGAATTTATGGATTCTAAAGGATGGAATAATTTATATCCTATTTTTCAAAGCCTGCTTTTATTTGTTTCAATGCAAAATAAATCATTCAAATGAAAGATCAAATGACAAGAAATGCCAATATAAATTTAGTGGAAGCAATGCACATAGAAAGTTGACAAAAAGTGATAGTAGAGGAATAATTGAATGAATCTAAGATGTAAGGACAATTCCTAATTATGGAATATGTTGTATTCATTACTAGGGATATCATATTAACAAATAGGTATTATTTTTATCCTAACATATTTTTTTATTAACTCTCTAACACAAATATGATGAATATGCTCTCGTGATTAGGTTTTAAATTCTTGATCTAATTTTTCTAGCAATAATATTAGATCCAAATTCTATCATATATGCATATTTATGGTTTGTGCAAAATTTATTAGAAAAACTATACGTAATCTTGGCTTACAAAATATAAAAAGGATGTGAAATTCTAAGACAATTTTTCATGTTATAACAATACAATAATAAAAAATTTTATATGAATAATTTCTTATGACTTTTTCAAATAACTCAGATAATCAATTGAAAGATTTGGTATGCTTTTGGGGTTGAAACCCTAAAATTACAAGTGTTATTGTTTTTAATGTGGCCTATGTTATAATTTGATTAATTTCAAATTGTATAGCAATTTAAAACAACAAAAATGAAGAAAATTAGGATTTTTTTGGTTTGAAATTTCACATTAAGAATTAAATGTTTTCCATCCATTTTTTTGATCAAATTTTCATAAAATTTGTCTTAGATTTAATGTTTAATGAAAACTTGTAAAGGAATTTAGGTAAATATACATGAAAAATGCATTGATAATTTTTTAGTTTAAATATGTTTAAATTAGGTTAGAAAATCCATGTTGCAAACCCAAAATATTGAAGAAAAAGTGTCTAAATTTATAGGTAGGAACCGTGCCTATCATTAACTTTTGATTTGGTTTGGACAATGTTTTTATTAAATGACTTGCCATTTGTTTAGTGTTTTTGCATGTTTAGTAATTTGCTATTTGTTTCAAATATACCAAAGTCATCATGTATAAAATGCTAGAGATTTTTTCTTTTATTATTAAATTTCAAAGAGTAAGCATTGATACAAAAGTTCAAAGTGTTACAAGCCATATGCCTTTCTCTAAGTTGTAAGTGGATTATAGAGGTAATAGTTTTTTTTCATCACCATCTTTATGATAAATAAAATTTATGATGACAATAATAAGTGAGTAGATAAAGTAGAATTTCATCTAATATTGTTTTTCCTTTCTTTATCAATTACATGATATAGTTTTTCTTTCTTTCTTTATTTTATCATCATGTAAATGCTCCTTCATGCATTCTTTTTCCTAAATAAAGTAGTGAGCTTTTGATGAAAAATAATGAAATTCGTGCCACTAATTTTATCACATTCCCTAAAGTGAATACATTAATAATAAAAGGAAGATTTAGATGTGAATGAAGTTGTAGTTATAACTATATATATGGAAAAGGCTAAATTAATATATGCAATCATGGTGGCTATAAGAACAATATAATAACCATAAGATTAGTTTTTGCCATACGAAGTTAGAGAATACAATTAGAATGACCAATATAATAAAAACTCAAGAGGTTCATAATGTATCTACCAAAGCATGAAATGCAATAATTACGTATCCATCTTACATCAAAACATCTTGTGAAACTTTACTATGTCTTACTTTAAAGAGAAAGTAAATGAGGTTAATTTTGTTGATAGGAATTTCAATCATAATTCTTATGATACAACACATTTCATGACAACAAATTTATTTGTACAACCCAAAGAAAGAATTAATAGTTTAATTGTAATGACACACACTATTTTTAATAATAGAAAATATTTTTTTCAACTAATGATTAGTGAAAGTTATGTCAATATAATATCTAGTAATACAAAGTTAATTGATATGCATTAATGTTAATTAAGTCTCAAAGATATTTAGTTGATTGATATGTATTATTATCAATAAATTTTAAAGATATTTACTAAGTTGTAGAAAAATATGATAAAATAGATATCAGATTAATATAATAAGATATTAAATATTTTTATATTATTATGATTGTCTAAAATGAGAAAAATATATTGGAAAAATTATTATCACTTTCTTTTGACATATATTATACATATATGAAGTTGATTAAAAGAAAGATAAACTAGAAGTTCATTAATCAAAATATTTTTACTATTTGGCATGACTGGATGGGTTATTTCAAATTAATAACCACTGTGACATGTGATTGTGATCCAAGAAAATACATGAACATATTAAAATTCTTCAATAGTATTATCTACATCTCTAGGGTCCCAAAGACAAAAAGATAAAATAGTAGAAGAAAAAGAAGCAATTATAATAATAATAATTTTTATTAGTTTTTAATAAAAAAGTAGATGTTGTGTGTAATTTAAAAATATAAATAATTTTAATTGTTGATTAATAGAAATGGAAAGTAGCAGATATTAAATACAATCACTTTATAATTAGGAAAGATAATTTACATTTTTCTCCATCATTTTGCTCTAGTTAATTTTTGAAAATTATTATTGTTTCTTTTTATTGGATTTTTTAAAAAATTAAAAATGCATCAATTATATTTTTTTCCAATCTTCTCCCTATTATCTATTATAAATATTCAGCCACTCCACATACTATAAAATCGGTTTTAAGAAAAAAAATAGTTGTTAAATATAATTCCTTTCTCTAAAAATTAATATTATTTTGAAAGCCTATCTAATTCTTATGTAGTTGACTTTTAATTTATATTTAATGACTATACAATTAAACTTCGCTACGCACAATACAAAATATTAAAATATTTCATTTTTTTTATACGTGCGATGAGATAATATGAATATGAAATTTTGTTAAATACGTGATAAATTTTGTGTATCGTTAATAAAAATATGACTACATTAATGTTAATATGACATACATAAACTTTATATGTTAAACTAGAATATAAGAATAGAATTTGATTTCACGTGAATGGTCTTGAATTTGATTTCACGTGAATGGTTGTTGGCAAGGGCACATCTACTAACAATGTTGGGAAGTGGGAGGTGCCCCCACAAACAAATTTCTTTCCCCCACACACACACACATATATTATTCTTATAAATTTAAGAAAAAATTATTCTTACAATTTATTTTTACGTTAATTAAAAATATGTTAATTAAAAACAAAAATATTTAAATTTATTAATTAAAAATTAAAAATATAAAAAAAAATTATATTAAAATAAATTAAATTTTATCTTTATTTCAAATGTAAATATTATATTCATAATTTAAATTTTCTGAATCCGTTTGTGGTTGGATTGGGATTTTGCGAGGATGCAGCGCCACATGCTAAACGAGGACAGTAAAGAGTCCCCAGATTGTCGTCTTTCCAATTTTAAACAGTAAAGAGTCCCCAGATTGTCATCTTTCCAATTTTAACTCTTTCGTCGGTTTTGGGACCCTTTGCCGTCCCCGCAATCAATTTCTGGTATCAATTATCAACCTAAACCAGTGAACAAGATAACGTATGTACACCGCAAGGAATCATTGGCTGATTGTCTGGTATAGCATAGCATCCATTTGATATCCACTTTCAAATCCTATCTTCGTAATTATAACTTAGTTTGGCAAATTGACGTTCAATCGAATCATTTGTCAATTTTCTTTTGTAAAGTAAGTTTTCTCCTTTCTAAATTACACTAAAAGTTATCTGAGTAAAAAAATTCTGAGACAACAATTTGACCGATATAGGTATTCTTAATTTGAATATTAGTTCTGCTTGTGCAAAGTTATAGTTAGACACAATTTTCTAAGAACAAAATAATTGAAAACAATTTGAATTCGAACGGCAAATATTTTTTATAGGGTAAGTTAAAGATTTATGTAATTACACTCATCTCCATTAAAGATTTGTATAATTACATTTGCATTTTTCTTATTTTTAAAAATATATGCTGACTTCCCTTCTTATATATATTCACCTCTTGTCTCCTCTATTTTATATATGCATTCACATCCTCTATTTTTTATAATTGAAGAAGGTGAGTGTATATTTTTACAAATCGAAGGAACATAAGTATAATTATATTAAATTTCAATTGAGGTAAGTGTAATGTGCTCTTTTTATATTATTAATGAAATTGCTTCTGTGGCTTGCTATTTTTGTACACGAAAATATTTGTCTCCAACATGCGGGATTTAGGTCTATTTGTTTATTATTTTTATAAAATAATTTTTTATTTTAATTTTTTTAAAAAAATAAATTTCTATTTGATAACTATTTTCATAATATAAATTGAAAAGGTATAATTTCAAATGTATAATTTTAAAATAAATTAATTTTTAAATATTTTATTAACTTATTCTTTATATCAGTTTTGTATATAATTAAAAAAATTTCTTATTTACTCCTCCGAACACACTTTATTGTTTATTTTTCCTAAACTCAAAAATAAATTTCAAAAATTAAAAAAGAATAATAAAATATTATTCTTTATTTTTTATGGTGTATTTGTGAGTTTGTGATGCTATAGAATGGTGATGATAGAATTCCACAAAATTTTGGCTCCAAGTCTCTGTTTTTGTTGTATTTTAGTACAGAGGGACAATAATATCCAAGGAATGACGTGATTTTTATATGTTACATTTGTCGTAAAATTTACTCATTTATTATTTGAAATGCATTAAAAATATATAAAATTTAATTAAAAATAAATTTTTATAGTATTATAATAAATATAATACTAAAAAGAGGGTAAAATTTTTATACAAAATAATTTTTTGATCAAATGAAATGAATTTCAATAAATTCTTACTAAATTAGATGAATTTTATAAGAAATAAATGTAATTAAAATAAAATTATAAATAAAATGAAATAAAAAAATTATTTAAAATCAAGCAATAATTTTTTAAAAAAAATTATTTAAAAAAAAATAAAATTTTGTTTTTAATCTTGCGAAACAGAGGGTTAGGGTGCCGTTATGCATGGGTTTTTCGAGGGTAACATGACTTGCATTTGTGTATGGTATAGGTTCTATGCCTATAGTTTCTGTAATGGTTTCTTTGCACTTCATTTTAGAACATGTGGAAAAAGGGGCAGAATTGTCCACAAAAATGGGAAGCAAATGCAATAATAGGATGTGGTCCTATTAAAGCATATAAAAGCAGTCAATGTTGAACAACGGAATGCTTGACGCAAGGGCAGCGAGTGCAATTTTATTGTTCAATTTGGGGGAACTTGTTAATTTTTTAAAAAATTGAGGGGAAGTCCGTGCAATTATATCATATCCCAGGGAAAGTTCAAATGATTTGTCCTTATTTTGTAAAATTTTCTATGGATCAAAGCTTCATGAATTAAAAGAAGTAGATATATTGATTACTTTATTAGAAGAATTAAAATTACATTTAATATCAAAATCAGATAGCATGTAAATTGTATATTATCAAATAAAATAAGCAATTATATTAAAGTGTTTTTTATTTAATCATTAGTAATACAGTAGTCGGTCAACGAAAAGATATTTACAATTACTTTGAGAGAGAATCTAAGGTATCCAGGGTTTCTAAATTCTGAGTGGTGTAGTAGAATCTTATTCATTTGATAAGATTACCAAAGACTTAGGTAAGTCACACTATCCAGGATTTGAAATCCCGAGAGTACCATAGTCTTCTCCTTACTTTGAATATTATAAATAGTTAGACAATTATAATAAGATAAAAAATTATTAACTATCAACATATAGAATCTTGTGTTTCTCTTCAAAATTCCTTATAGATTGATGTTCCTTGAACCTTTAAGAAAAAAAAAGTTTATTTTTCAGAAAAAATTGATAAAATTATTTTTTATATTAATTATATAATTAATATTAAATAATTTAATATATAATGTCATTTGCATATACATTAATTTTAAATTATAATTTTTATTAAATAATTGATATTGAATTATGTTCCTATAATAATATGATATTTCTTAAAAAAATTTCATTTATATTTTATATTTAATCTCAAGATCTTACGTCACTCTAATATTTCAATTTTTTATACCGCTAATAATAATAATAATACCACAGGCTTACCGGGTGGAACAATAGTCAAATAACTTGTGAGATTCGAGTTAGAAATTAGAAAAAGGGGCTCCCAAATTAAATGGAATGCAATTTAGTCGTGGTCGCTCGCTCTCGCTTTCTTCAATTGACATCAGGTAAGAATTTCGTACTGCTCCTTCATTGATGTGACACTGGGTGCAACAATATTATTTTTATTTTCCTACTCACTCTGTTAGAAAAATAAATACATTTTATTCTAGTTCACACTTATATCGGAAAACGTGGCAAATTTACGTTCAATTTATTACAGTCAAATTATTTATTTATTTATTTTTTCAAAAAGCAAAGGTTGAAAATCTAAAACGTTTGTCGATTAGACTACGTATTTACAGACTAATTTAAAAAAAAAAAAAAAGATTGTCAATCTTGACGGACTTCAAAGTTTTCATGTTTTAAAATTCTCGCGTGAAAGAAAATTTATGTACCGTTAGACAGAGATTTCTAAACCACACCTAATATTATCTGATGCTATCTAAGTTAAAAAATTCTCGACGGTAATTAGTCAACGTGGAACTTCTTAATTTGAACATTATTTTTTCAGCAAAATTATAATTAGAAACGATTTGAATTTGAACGGCTAATATTTTTTATAGGATAAATTATACCTATTTTCTTTAAAGGGTTAGTATAATTATACTCATAATCCTCCTAACTTTTGAATTATACATTTACTTTCTCTTTCCTTTATATATATATATATATATATTCACGTTTTTTATTTTTGATAAATAAAAGAGAGTGAATATTTTTAAAAATTAAAGAAATATGAATATAATTAAATTAAATTTCAACGGTGATGAATTTAATTTGTCTTTTTTATATTATTGCTGAAATTGTCGCTGTGAATTACCATTTTAATTTGTATGTGAAAACATTTGTCTCGAATATGCGGATAATTCTTCTTTTAAGATGACAAAACATAAAAATTGCATAATATCAATACTTTCTCCAATATGAGGCATTTAACGAGAAAGCAGTCAAAGAACTAAAATAGGATAAAAAGTAGTTGGTTACAAAAATAATTTTACAAGTAGAACACTCTGCAATGAAAAACAGTAATCAATACTGATTGCTTTAACTCTTGTTTTTCATTCAAAAATAATTGTGAAGGTAATTTTGCAAAAAATTTGATAGAATGTTAGACATTATTATGTCAATTATTTTAATAAAATTTTACATGGATCAAAGAATTATAAATTAAAAGAATCAAACATATTAATTACTTTATTTGAAGAATCAAAGTTATATTTAAATTCAAATTCAAATAGCGTAACATTTGGTGTAAATTATATATTATCAAATTTTTACCATAAAAAATTACACCATAAAAAATTACATATTATCAAATAAAATAAGCAATTATATTAAAATGTTTTTTATTTATTCTTAGCTATCATTGGCAGTGCCGTAACCGGTCAACTAAAAGATGCTTACAATTACTTAAAACATTATAAATAATTAGATAATTATATGAGATAAAAAATTATCAACTATCAACGTATAGAATCTTTTGTGGTTTTTCTTGGAAATTCCTAATGGATTGATTTTGGTTATAAAAACGGAAAGAATATTTTACAATTTTTTTATTAGGCATTAAATTTTGAGATTCAAATTTTGGAAAAAAAATCATCTCTATATCCTCTTTTTATTCTAAATTCGCAATAGAATGATTTTACTTTGAATTTAAGTATGAAAAAAATTATATTTTATCCACATATAATTTTATTAATTTTACTTAATCTCTTTATGTTTTTAAATATTAAAATTTATACAGTTGTGCTTTTTGCAATTAACACTTGCATATATAAACATTTTTCATCCAATTTTTAATGAAAAACTTCATAAGTGAAATCAAATGAAATTAAAGATAGATAAAATATAATTTTTTATATTTATGTGAATTGGTGTAAAAAAATTTCAATAATAATTAAAACAAATTATCCTTATCTCCTACCTTGAAGGAGAAAAAAAACTATTATAATACATGGAACTCATAAAAGAAATCAACTAAAATTCTTAATGTTTGTAAATAATAAATTGTATATTCATTATTAATAATTTTGTGAAGTATATAGTAATAATATATGATTTGTAGATCTAAATTAAAAAGATAGGATAACTATATGTATTTCTAATCCTAATAAAAAATTATGAACATCAATTTATATAAATATAAAAAATTATAATTTACTCCTTTAGAATTTTATCCGAATTTACTTAACTTATTTGTTACAGAATATTTTACTAAAAATTGGATTAAAAAAATTAAGTGAACAAAATGTTAGTATTAGAAAATACAAGTAAATAAAGTATAATGCCTAAAAATATATATGAGTTAAATAAAAATTAATAAAATTTATATAGAAAAAATATAAATTTTCCTTTAAATAGTTAATATATTTTAAATGGTCTAGGCTCGAAGCTGGCATGTATTTCGTCTCTGTACGCACTTTTTACGAATTAAACTTAAAGAAAAAGGATATTTAAATTCAGGTTTAAATAAGTAATCCATTTTAATCTGCCGCTCATGCTAACTAATCCACAGGCCTTGCAGGCTTACACTTGTGTTAAAAAATATTAATATATATAAATTTAAGTTAATAAAAATTAAATAAGTTAAAAAATAATTATGACTTTGAACATAATATATTTAAATGCTTTTATATTTTTCTCAATTTTTCATTTTTAAATATTTTATTTTTATTTTCACTAACTATTGGTAAGCCTATAAAAAAAGTTATATTGATATGCATTTTTACAATTTTTTCATGATGCAATAAATTATAGAAATTTAAAAACATTTTTATTGCAATTTAGAATGATGAAGTTGTATCTTTTTATCAATTTATTATATGTAAAATTTATGCACACTTTCAATTTTAAAAAATTATAAATTTTATATCACTTTTACATGAAGCTTCTATAGAACGTTAACCCCTAAAATTTCAAGAGGAGAGCTCGTAAATAAATAAAACATGCTAAGTCAAAACTTATACGATATTCCTTGAATTTTTTTTTTTTTGCTAATAATTTTTAGGTTCTGTTTTTTATTTCAAAATCTTACGTACAATTTTACTTCTCATCCAATTAAAAAATAATAATAATACCACGCGCTAACGGGTGGAATAATAGCCAATTAACTTGTAGAATTTGGGTTAGAAATTCCAAGAAGCGGTTACCAAATTAAATGGAATGCAATTAAGTCGTATTTTCTTATACTCTCTTGCACTTCAATTGATGTCAGGTATGAATTTCTTAATGTTCCTTCATTGATGTGGCACCATGTGCAAGAATGTTTTTTTTTCCCCCCTATTAACACTCCTAAAAAAAATAAATTTTATTCTAGTTCACATTTTTACTAGAAGACGCGGCGAATTTACGTCCAAGTTAGTGCGTGAATTTTTTTAGACTACGTATTCGAAGACTAATTATTAAAAAGAAAAAGGAAAAAAAGGTTGTCTTCTTTAAATCTTCTCGAACTATAGAGTTCCCTTGTTTAAAAGGCCTCTGGGGAAACACAATTTCTATGTACGCACACACGTGTATATATAATCGTTGAACAGAGATTTCTAGACTGCACCTAGCATTGTCAGAGTCAAAAAATTCTCCACAAGATATAAATCTTCTTAATTTTTTTATAATAATCGAAATAGTAATTCACTTGACAGATATAAACTAGATTTTGATTTTGAATTTCAAATTTAATAAAAAATAAAACTTTTAAAATATACTAGTCAAAACTTCTTAATTTGAATATTAATTTTGTTCATGCAAAATTATGATTAGAAATAATTTTCTTAAAAAAAATAATTATAAACAATTTTAAGACATGGGCAAATATTTTTTTATATCGTTGATGAAATTGCTTGTGTGACTTACCATTTTTGTACGTGAAAAAATTTGTCTCCAACGTGCGGGATTTAATTCTTCATTTAAGATGACAAAACATAAAAACTGCATAATGCCAATGTTTTCTCCTATATGAAGTATTTGCTGCTGTTGTTACCTGACTCGTGGTCGGTTTCGATACGTGTTACGAGCATAAATATAAAATATGTGTTGAATAAAATTATAAATTGTGAGAGGTAGATTTATGGTCTGTTTTTTGTCTTTAAAAATAAATTTTATTTTTTATTTTTAAAAATAGAAGAATCTATTTATCAATCTATTTTTAAAAATTATTTTTCAAATATATAACAGAAAAATAGAAATTATTTTTAATTATTTTTTCAATTTATTTTTTACTCTAGATATCAATTTTATAATTAAATAAAATATTTTCTTATTTATAACATCAACCACTCTTTAATTTTAATTTTTCTTTATTCTAAAAAATTTTTTGAGAATAAGAAAATAATTTTTAAAAATATAAAAATAAAAACATATCTAAATATACCCTTAAATTGAATATATAACACGTATAAAAATACATTTCAATCTGATTGGCTTTGATATGTGTGTGGGTGTAATTTTTAAAAAAGTTAAAGAAAATTCTTCATTGCTAATAATATTAATTATGAAATATTATAAAAAAAATAATTAATAAATTTACATGATATAGATATGAATTGCGTTTAAGGTTTCATGTCAAATTTTAAAATTCATAAAAGCTTTTTTAAAAATAATTAAATCTAATAAAAATATGAATATATGATAATTAATCAAAACTAGGATTCAAAATAAACACTAAAGAATTTTTATTCTAATAGAAAACTAAATCAATGATAATTACTATCATTGCGATTATTTTTCAAATTTTGAGATTTTTAAAATAAAAGGATTCACTTATTGTCAAATATTAGTTTACAAATGCATCATATATTTTAATTTGTGTAAACTAATTCGTTAATTGTGTGGCTTTCTCATGTTCTTGATAATATTGATTTAATATGAAATAAACCAACAACTGCTTAGAATCATTGGTTTCATGAAAGTAAATTAAGTTCTAAAATATTTAAATTTGATAAAGGATTTTGAATTTAATTTTTTAAAATTTTTTGTTTGCAGGATATTTTCATTTATGATTTTCATCCTAAATATAAGTTAGTTTCGTAATAAAAATCTTAATGAAGAAAAATGTGAAAGAGTAACTTAAAATAGAGTTAAAATGATTAATTATAAAGATATTTTTCTAGGTTCAACATTCTGTATTGAAAAAAAGTACTTATTTCTAATTACCTGTCACTTGCCTATCTATTGAAAGAAGATTGTGAAGATAATTTTTAAGAACATTGATAGAACGTCGACGTTATTAAGTCAATTATTTTGATTAAAATTTTATGCGGATCACAAATATTATGACTTAAAATAATTTATTTATTAAAAAATAAAAATTTTATTTAAACCCAAATTCAAATAGTGCAACATTTGTTTTAAATTGCATATTATCAAATAAAATAGATTAAAAACTTATTATGATTTATATAAGATTAAGTTTTTATTAATTTTATTTTAAATTAAAAATTTGTATCAATTTAATTTATATAAAATAAAACATTCTTAAATTTTAATCTTTTTATATATGAAATAAAATACTGAATTACTGTAAAAAAATTAAAATTTGAAAATTTTTAATCTTATAAATATTACATTGATATAAAATTTTAATTAAAGGTGAAATTAATAAAAATTTAATTTTATAAGGATTAAAATATATTTTTAAATCAAATAAAGAAGCATTTATATTTTAGCAATCATTGGGTCTATGATCGGTCAACGGAAAGATGTTTACAATTACTTAAAACATTTTAAATAATTAGATTATTATATGAGATAAAAAGATTACTAACTATCAATTACATGCAAAATCTTTTTTTTTTTTTGTTCAAAATTCCTAATAGATTGGGGAATGATTTAGTTCACACCAAACACAAATTTTCACAGACTATAAATTCATAGGAGAAATTGAATTTTTTAGGAAAGAATTTTCCAAATGAACTTTTTGAAAATTGTTCAAAGTTTATTTGTTAATATTGAGGAATTATTTTTTAGAAAGTAAATTTTTTATTAGCTTCAATTTTTTTTAGAAGTGTTAATAAAATAATTTTATACTCTCAAAATTATAATATATATTAATAAATTTTAATTATTATTAAATTTTTTAATCATGTATGTAATATCCTTTTGCATCATAATTTTTTTAGTTCATAATTTTATGTTTTATAATAAAAAATAAATTAAGTGATTGTGTTTGAAATAGACTAAAATCCTATTTTAATCTTCAAAATATTCAATTTATATAACAATTTTATCCCTAAAATAATATTTATATCAATTTATCCCGACTGTATTAAATCCAAGTACTAAAATTTTAGTTAAACTTAAAATTTCAGAAATTAAATTAATATAAATCTTATTACAAAAATTAAATTAATATAAATTAAATACTTCAAAAATTAAAATAATATTTTAATTTTAAAAATATATTGGTTATTGAGTGGTGAACGTCGTCCGCATCAAAATGCTACAAAACCCTTTGATGGCTTTCGCAAGTTTGTTTCGTAAAATAAACTTTTTGAATGCTAATTAAGTGAAGAAAAGTTTTATGTTATATTATTATTATAATTATATATTTATATGCTATTAAATCTAATCGTTAATTCAATTTTTATGCACGGTGTATTTAGTGAATAAAATACTCCTACAATTATTTTTTTTTATAAACAACTAAATTAAACGACAACCACACATTCAAACCACTGTAATGGATACTTATAATAAAGCAAAGAATTAGAATTTTATAAATAGAAAAACTCTGCAATGAAAAACACTAATCAATACTGATTGCCTTTAACTCTTGTTTTCATTGAAAAATGCTTGTGAAGGTAATTTTGTAAAAAATTTGATAGAATGTTAGACATTATTATGTCAACTATTTTGAGAAAATTTTACATGGATCAAAGATTTATAAATTAAAAGAATTAAGATTTCATTTCATGCAAATAACTGATAAATTAGTTGATAATTAATAAATTAATTGATAGTTGATAGGTGAACTAATAGCTTATAACTGATAGTAAATAGATAATAAACAAATTAAAGTGTTTCATATAATAAGCAAGTTAAAGTATTTCATAAAATTAGCTGTTAAACTAGTTAAAATTACAAAATGACATAAAAATATATTACTAAAAATAGATATATAATTAAATTAAAATAAATTATATTTATCTAAAAATTGAATTAATTAATGTAATTAAAATTTTAAAATAAATATAATATTTAATATTTAATTAATTATATTTTATAAATTTATATATTTATATAAATTTTATTTTATTATTTATTATAAAATTATAATTATTTAAAGTATAATTAATTATATTTTATGATATTATTTATTTACATATATATTTTTATATATTTATAATTTAAAATTAGGATATGATTATGTTTAAATTAAATTAATTATATTTTATAAAAATTATTTAGATTTATAATAAAGGGTATGGATTATAAATTAATAAAAAATAAAGATAAATTTGAAAAGAATTTGAAAAAGTAGTAGCTATTATAAGTAACTTATTAAATTAAAACTTATAAAATACTTTAGGTAACTTATAAAATAGTATGAGAAATATTTCTACAAATTAATTTATAACTTATTGATCAAGTCAATAAGGTATAAAATAACTTATTTATTATGTGAAACGGAATCTAAATATATTAATTATTTTTTTAGTAATAGTAGGATTAGTTAAATCACTAAACTCATATATATAATGATGAAGAATCGAATTTTAAATGTAATGAAAAATATAAAACCTTTAAAGAAAATTGAGTGCCACTTGAGCCAACTCTTGACAATATGTTAACTACTTTATTTGAATAATCAAAGTTATATTTAAATTCAAATTCAGAGAGCGTAACCTTTGGTGCAAATTACATATTATCAAATTTTACCAAAAAAATTACATATTATCAAATAAAATAAGCTATTATATTAAAGTGTTTTTTATTTATTCTTAGCAACCATTGGCAATACTGCAACCGGTCCACGAAAAGATGTTTACAATTACTTAAAACAGTATAAATAATTAGATAATTATATGAGATAAAAAAAATTAACTATCAATGTATAGAATCTTTTGTGTTTTTTCTTCGAAACTCCTAATGGATTGACCTTGTTTATTAGAATGGAGAGAATTGTAGTATTTCACAATTTTCTATTAAGCATTAAATTCTGAGATTCTAATTTTGGAAACAAATCATCTTTATACCCACTTTTTATTCTGAATTCTTAATAGATTGATTTTCCTCTAAGTTTAAATATGAAAAAAAAATTATTCTCTCCATTCCTATTTATCTGTCACCATTAATCAATTTCACACATATTAAAAAAATAATTAAATTTATTTATTTTTAATAAGTTTTACAAGATTACCCTTTATGCACAAAATTCAAGATAGTTAAAAATATAGAGAAAAATATAAAGAAATAAATGTAAATTGACTAATAGTGTAAAATAATAAAATATTTATTAATGAAAGAGAAGGATAAATTGAAAAAAGAATATTTAATATTTCATTGAAATTCTAAAGCGACAGATAAAAAGGAACAAAAATTTTCTTTAAAATGCGACAGATAAAAAAGAATAGAGGGAGTAATTTTTAATAATTTTTACTTAATTTATTTATGTTTTTGAACATTACAATTTATATAGTTGTGCTTTTTGCAACTAACGCTTGCATATATAAATTTTTTTATTTAATTTTTAAAGAAAAATTTCATAATAAATGAGTAAAATAAATTAAATGAAATTACATATAGTTAAAAATATAATTTTTCTATATTTATTTGAATTGATGACAAAAATTCTCAATAAGAATTAAAATACATTAGCTTTATCGTCTACCTTGAATGAGAAAAAGCTATTATAATACATGGAACTTGTAAAAGAAATCAACTAAAACTCTTAATGTTTGTAGATAATAAATTTGTATATTTATTATTAATAATTTTATAAAGTATATAACAATAACATATGATTTATAGATTTAATAGATTTAAATTAAAGAGATAGGGTAACTATATATTTTTTAATTCCAATAAAAATTCATGAATATCAATTCACATAAATGTGAAAAATTATAGTTTACTCTTTTATAATTTCATCTAAATTTACTTAATTTATTTGTTATGAAATGTTTCATTAAAAATTAGATGGAAAAAATTTAGGTGGACAAAGTATTAATATTAGAAAAAATAAGTAAGTAAAATGTAATATTTAAAAATAAATATGAGTTAAATAAAAATCAATAAAATTATATATAAATAAAGTATAATTCTCTCTTTAAATAGTTAATATATTTTAAATAGTCTAAGCTCGAAGCTAGCAGGTAATTCGTATCTATGCTCACTTTTTACGAATTAAACTTAAAGAAAAAGAAGGATATTTAAATTCAGGTTTAAATATGTTAGTCCATTTTAACCTGCCACTCATGCTAGCTAATCCGCAGGCCTTGCAGGCTAACTACGAATTAAACTTAAAGAAAAAGAAGGATATTTAAATTCAGGTTTAAATATGTTAGTCCATTTTAACCTGCCACTCATGCTAGCTAATCCGCAGGCCTTGCGGGCTAACTCCCTTCTATTAAAAAATATTAATATATACAAATTTAATTTAATAAAAATTAAATGAGTTAAGAAATAATTATGATTTTAAACATGATATATTTAAATTCTTTAATATTTTCCTCAATTTTTAATTTTTAAATATTTTATTTTTTATTTTCACTAACTATTGGTAAGCCCATAAAAAAGTTATATCGATACGTATTTTTACAATTTTTTCATGTTACAATAAATTATAGAACTTTAAAAATATTTTGATTGCAATTTAGAATGATGAATTTGCATCTTTTTATCTATTTATTATATATAAAGTTTATGCACACTTACAATTTTAGAAAATTATAAATTTTATATAAGTTTTACATGAAGCTTTTATAAAACCCCTAAAATTTCAAGAGCAGAACTCCTAAAATAAATAAAACATGCTAAGTTAAGACTTATACGATATTCTTTGAAAAATTCTTCTTTCCTTCTTGACGTTGTGTGTTTGATTTCAAAATCTTACATACAATTTAACTTTTCATACAATTAAAAAGTAATAATAATACCACATGCTAACGGGTGGAATAATAGTCAATTAACTTGTGAATTTGGGTTAGAAATTAGAAAAAGAGGTTCCCAAATTTAATGGAATGCAATTAAGTCGTATTTACTTATACACTCATACACTTCAGTTGATGTCAGGTATGAATTTCGTAATGCTCCTTCGTTGATATGGCACAATGTGCAAGAATGTTATTTTTATTTTCCTATTCACACTCATAAAAAAATTAAATTTTATTCTAGTTCACAATTTTACAATTAAAATAATATATATTTATCTAGAAATTAAATTATATTAATGTAATTAAAATTTCAAAATAAATATAATATTTAATATTTAATTAATTATATTTTATAAACTTATATATTTATTTATATAATTTTTATTTTATTATTTATTATAAAATTATAATTTCTTAAAATATAATTAATTATATTTTTAAAAAATTATTTAGATTTATATTATAAAGAGTATGAGTTATAAATTAATAAAAAAATTAAGGATAAATTTGAAAAAAATTTAAAAAATAATAGTTTATAAATTATAAGCTACTCTAAGTAATTTATTAAATCATAACTTATAAGATATTTTAGGTAAATTATAAAATAATGTGAGAAATACTTTTAAATATTAACTTATAACTTATTAATTAGGTCAATAAATTATAAAATAACTTATTTATTATACGAAATGAAGTCTAAATATATTAATTACTTTTTTTAATAATAGCAAGAGTAGTTACTAGACTCATACACTTAATGATTAAGAATCGAATTTTAGATGTAACATAAGGTATGAAACTTTTAAAAGAAATCGAGTGCCACTTGAGCCAATTCTAATTACTTTATTTGAATAATTAAAGTTATATTTAAATTCAAATTGAAAGAGTGTAACGTTTGGTGCAAATTACATATTATCAAATTTTACCAAAAAAAGATGTTTACAATTACTTAAAACAGTATAAATAATTAGATAATTATATGAGATAAAAAAATTAACTATCAATGTATAGAATCTTTTGTGTTTTTTCTTCGAAACTCCTAATGGATTGACTTTGTTTATTAGAATGGAGAGAATTGTAATATTTCACAATTTTTTATTAAGCATTAAATTCTGAGATTCTAATTTTGGAAACAAATCATCTTTATACCCACTTTTTATTCTGAGTCCTTAATAGATTGATTTTCCTCTAAGTTTAAATATGAAAAAAAATTATATTTAACCCACATATAATTTTATTAAATTTTACTTAATTTATTTATGTTTTTCAACATTACAATTTATATAGTTGTGCTTTTTGTAACTAACACTTGCACATGTAAAATTTTTTATCCAAATTTTAATGAAAAATTTTATAATAAATGAGTTAAATAAAATTAAATGAAATTACATATAGATAAAAATATAATTTTGTATATTTATGTGAATTGATGATAAAAATTCTCAATAAGAATTAAAATACATTAACCTTATCTTCTACCCTGAATGAGAAAAAGCTATTATAATACATGGAACTTGTAAAAGAAATCAACTAAAACTCTTAATGTTTGTAAATAATAAATTTGTATATTTATTAGTAATAATTTTATAAAGTATATAACAATAACATATGATTTATAAATTTAATAGATTTAAATTAAAGAGACAAAGCAACTATATATTTTTTTAATTCCAATAAAAATTCATGAATATCAATTCACATAAATGTAAAAAATTATAGTTTACTCCTTTATAATTTCATCTAAATTTACTTAACTTATTTGTTAAGAAATGTTTCATTAAAAATTAGATGAGAAAAAAATTTAGGTGGACAAAGTGTTAATATTAGAAAAAATAAATAAGTAAAATGTAATATTTAAAAACAAATATGAGTTAAATAAAAATAAATAAAATTATATATAAATAAAGTATAATTCTCTCTTTAAATAGTTAATATATTTTAAATAGTCTAAGCTCGGAGCTGGCAGGTAATTCGTATCTGTGCTCACTTTTTACGAATTAAACTTAAAGAAAAAGAAGGATATTTAAATTCAGGTTTAAATATGTTAGTCCATTTTAACCTGCCACTTATGCTAGCTAATCCGCAGGCCTTGCGGGCTAACTCCCTTCTATTAAAAAATATTAATATATATAAATTTAATTTAATAAAAATTAAATGAGTTAAGAAATAATTATGATTTTAAACATGATATATTTAAATTCTTTAATATTTTCCTCAATTTTTAATTTTTAAATTTTTTTTTTTTATTTTCACTAACTATTGGTAAGCCCATAAAAAAGTTATATCGATACGTATTTTTACAATTTTTTCATGTTACAATAAATTATAAAATTTTAAAATTATTTTGATTGCAATTTAGAATGATGAATTTGTATCTTTTTATCTATTTATTATATATAAAGTTTATGCACACTTACAATTTTAGAAAATTATAAATTTTATATAAGTTTTACATGAAGCTTTTATAAAACCCCTAAAATTTCAAGAGCAGAACTCCTAAAATAAATAAAACATGCTAAGTTAAGACTTAAACGATATTCTTTGAAAAATTCTTCTTTCCTTTTTGACGTTGTGTGTTTGATTTCAAAATCTTACATACAATTTAACTTTTCATAAAATTAAAAAGTAATAATAATACCACATGCTAACGGGTGGAATAATAGTCAATTAACTTGTTGAATTTGGGTTAGAAATTAGAAAAAGAGGTTCCCAAATTTAATGGAATGCAATTAAGTCGTACTTACTTGTACTCTCATACACTTCAGTTGATGTAAGGTATGAATTTCGTAATGCTCCTTCGTTGATATGGCACAATGTGCAAGAATGTTATTTTTATTTTCCTATTCACACTCATAAAAAATAAATAAATTTTATTCTAGTTCACAATTTTATTAGAAGACGTGGCGAATTTACGTCCAAGTCAGTACGTGATTTTTTTTTCAACAATACGAAGGTTGAAAATCTAAAGTGATTGTTGATTAGACTACGTATTTGAAGACTAATTAAAATAAAGGTTGTCTTCTTTAAATCTTCTCGAACTATAGAGTCTCCATGTTTTAGAGTCCTCTGGTGAAACAAAATTTCTCTGTGTATGTGCTCTCTCTCTCTCTCTCTCTCTCTCTCTCTCTCTCTCTCTCTCTCTCTCTATATATATATATATATGTCACAAGCTGGTAGTTATGACAGTCCAATAGGCAAACATGCTTAGATTAAGACGAGACTTGGTGAAAAAATCCAATATGTTATGAGGGTCATTTGGCTGAAATTTGATATCAATCCGGCTTACGTATTATTTTTTTCAATTTTCTAAGTTTTGAGATATTTTAATAATTTCGGAAGGTTCGTGAATCCGGTGGGGTTCAACGAGACCATATTTGGAATCCTCGCATTTTTTATCTTCGTGTCGACTATTTTTTACGACAAACGGACACCCGAAGTATGGCAAAAAGGGCTTATGACAACTAAAAAAAAGTATGTCATCTTTTCACGGGAGAGCTTTTACTCAAAATGTTCTTTAAGGAGATGGAGTGCTCCAAGGACCTGTGGGGCGCCTGGACATTGAATTAGGAACGAAGTGTGTTGACTTATGACCATCCCCCTGCACACTCAAAGCTATGAAATGAGGCATAAATTAAGTGAACGGAGTGTCCCTCTCCCTATTCATTTATCCTTTATGGTCCGTAGTGCACGGAGGCTTCCTGTGTGGAAGGATCTTGTGGTCCGGTATACGCAAGCGCTTCGGTGACATACGATATTGGCGTGCGGACATGTTGTACATGGATTTGTTGTATGGGCGATAAGTTTCCTATGTCTCGCTATCTTTACCCAAGCATGCCAAACGAGGATTTAAAGTTGGAAGGCTAGCATGTTGGTCAAGAGTGACAAGCATGCATCACACGGTTTCGGTTGAAAAGCCGCTAACCCATGACAGTTGGTATTAGAGCCCGGTTTGCGCCAGAAGGCCAAAATTGGGTAGACATAATTGGTTTAGATGCGGCTTGTCCCTCAATATACGGTATGTGCAAAGCTATCATTCTCTCAAACTCGGTGGTGTCGTTGCCAAAGACTTGACCAGAGAGTGCAAGAAATTGGATCGTCCCGAGAAGCCAATGGGCCAGGGAATGGTACATACTGGTGATCGAGGATTTATACGAAGGGCCCAAGCATTTATGCCAAGTGGGCTATCTTACTTGTCGATTGTGCGCAAGACATTGGTTATGCGCTCATTCATAGTAGTTGCATCGAGGGATGCAACCTTACCATCCAGAGGGATGAGGGAATTGACGGCTAATCCGGTGGGAGAAGCCTTGGTCTTGCTAGAGGGCTTGACTACCTGAGGGATTGGTGGAACCAGAGGGTGAAGCCATCGGCCGTGCCAGTAGGTGTGACCACAGTTGGAGGGTATAAGCAGATCATTCCAGAGAGAGTGGTCCAAAATCATGTCAAGGAGGTCTGGAGGGATCGTTCATGTTGCTCAGAGGAGCATTGCCGATAGGCAAAGTGGTTTGCTCCAGTGGGAGTATTCCACACCGTGTTAAAATAATCCAGAGGGATCACTCTTGTTGCTCGAGGGAGCATCATAGCCGGAGGGCTTAGCAAAGATTCAAAGGAATCAATGCCATGTGGGAGCTAGAGTGGATTGTGCTCTATGCTTAACCCCTTTCTACAAGTTGAAGTAGGGGAGCCATCAGAGGATGCGCTCGTGAAGTCGTCAAAGGACGCACGCCAAGGAGTGGTCGTGAAGACCGCGATGCTAGTGGACATCAAACTCTGAAGATAGGTTGTGATGGTCGGTGATATGCCAGAGGGCATTGATCCAGAAAGGATTAGAGGATCCAATCGGGTGTGCAATTGGCATTGCCTAGTGTAATGAATCGACCAAAATGCAAACGAGCGGCTGGGGAGCAAGGTTCACCCTCTCTGCATCGATCCAGCGTAAGTCTTGTCTCTTATATGGGTAAAATGGGACACTTAGTATAATATACCTGTTAGTAGCTGATTCAAAGTACTAAGCATTTGTTATGAGTCATAGAGTTGGCACACACTTAAGCTGCGGAGGTGGCGTATTATGCAACCTGCGGAGGTAGTGAGCACCAGTTGCAGAGGCAACTACCTGTCGAACAAGTTACAGAGGTAACGAGTTCAGGAAAGCTATATGAGATAGCGGCACTAGAGAGAGTGTCAGGACATTTGTAAGGTGACTACAGAGGTAGCCCTTCGAGTGACTTTGCGGAGGATGCATTTTGCCAAGTACCTATGTTACAGAGGTAATAGACAGCCCAACTCCGAGATAGGGGAAACATTTCATAGCGCTCAAAGAGATAGGCTTTGAGACGGTTGAGGGAGTAACTCAATAGAGTAGGCTGAAGATCGGAGCCGTGTCAGATTGAGGCGTCAATGAGGGCATTGACATTTGAAGTGGGGGAGAATGTCACAAGCTGGTAGTTGTGACAGTTCAATAGGCAAACATGCTTGGATTAAGACGAGACTTGGTGGAAAAATCTAACATGTTATGAGGGTCCTGTGGCTGAAATTTGAGATCAATTCGCTTTCGTACTATTTTTCCCGATTTTCTAAAGTTTGGAGGTATTTTAATCATTTTGGAAGGTTCGTGAATCTGGTGGGGTTCAACGAGACCATATTTGGAATTTTCTCATTTTTTATTTTCGTGTCGACTGATTTTTGCGACAAACGGACACCCGGAGCATGGCGAAAAGGGCTTATGACAACTTGAAAAAAGTATATCATCTTCCCATAGGAGGGCTTTTGCTCAAAATGCTCTTTAAGGGAGTGGAGTGCTCCAAGGGCCTGCGGACGCCTAGACACTAAGTTAGGGACGGAGTGTGTTGGCTTGTGGCCATCCCCCTATATACTCAAAGCTATGAAATGAGGCATAAACTAAGCGAACAAAGTGTCCCTCTCCCTATTCATTTGTCCCTTACGGTCCGTAGTGTACGGAAGCTTCTTGTGTGGAAGGATCCTGCGGTCTGGTATGCGTAGGCGCTTCGGCGACATACAATATTAGCATGCGGACATGTTGTACATGGATTTGTTGTATGGGCGATAAGTTTCCTATGTCTCGCTATCTTTACCCAAGTGTGCCAAACGATGGTTTAAAGCTGGAAGGCTAACATGTTGGTCAAAAGTAGCAAGCATGCATCGCACGGTTTCAACTGGAAAGCCGCCAGCTCGTGACAGTATATATATATATATATATATATATATATAAGAAATTTCTAAATTACGCCTAGCATTATTTGAGTTAAAAAATTCTCCACAAGGTATAAATCGTTTTAATTTTTTCATAATAATAGAAATAATAATTCATTTAATAAATAAAAATATCAGACATGATCTTAAATTCAAATTTCAAATAGGATAACAAATAAAATTTTTAAAGTAACATTAAAGTGTTACTATATTACTGAAATATCAATCAAAACTTTTTAATTTTAATATTAATTTTGTTCATGCAAAATTATAATTAGAAACGCTTTTCTTAAAAAAAATTAATTAGAAAGAATTTTAACACGATGGGCAAATATTTTTAAATATCATTGGAAATTGCTAGTGTGACATACCATTTTTGTACGTTAAAAAATTTGTCTCCAACATGCGGGATTTAATCCTTCATTTAAGATGACAAAACATAAAAACTGAATAATACCGATGTTTTCTCCTACCTGAGATATTTACCGCTGTTGTTACCTGATTCGTGGTAGGTTTCGATACGTGGTAGGTGGTACGAGCATAAATATAAAATATGTGTTGAATAAAATTATAAATTGTGAGAAGTAGATTTGCCTGGTAGTTGGTATGTTAAATTGAATATGTAACACGTGCAAAAATACTCTTCAATCTGATTTGCTTTGGTTTGTGTGTCGGAGTAATTTTTAAAAAGTTAAAGAAAATCTTTTATTGCTAATAATAAAAAATATGAAACATTATAAAAAAATAATTAATAAATTAACTTAATATAGTTATGAATTGAGTTCAAACTTTCATATCAAATTCTAAAATTCATATAAGATTTTTAAAAAATAATTAAATCTAATTAAAAGATAAATATATGGTAATTAATCAAAACTAAGATTCAAAATAAATAGTAAAGAATTTTTTTCCAATAGAAAACTAAATTAATGATAATTACTTTCATTGCAGTTATTTCCCAAATTTGTAATTTTTTTAAAATAAAAGGGTTTACTTATTATCCCATATTAATTTACAAATGTATCATATTTTAATTTGTGTGAATTAATTCACTAATTGTGGGAGTTTCTTGTATACTTGATAATAATTTTTTTGATAAATAAATGGGGCCTAAGCCCAAAGTTAAAAATTTCATTCGAATATCATGTGAGATAGAAACTCCTAGAATATCATGTAAAATTAGATTACAAAAAACTACCAAAGGAATGGCCAATCTCATTAAACCTTAATCCTTCATTAAGTTATAATTTGTCAGCTAGTCTGCACATCTATTGCTTTATCTAAAAGTGTGTTATCTACGAATCCTCCAATCTCTATGTAATAAGGATCGACAACACATAAGGAAGTCCACATTTGTAGATTTTACTATAGTTTTTTCTACAACATACCAACTTTCTAAAAGGAGATTTTTTTGTCTCTATCTCCTATGCTATTTGTAGTCCATGGTAAGCTCCTATAGTTCTGCTCTAAATGATGAATATATGCCCAATCTACTTATGAATTCATGCACCCACTGACCTATTACACCCGGAAAGATTCTTCCATAACCTGCTTCTCCCAAGTTATTTTTTAAAGTTTCATCGATGTTCAACTTTATCCAACCTTCCTAAGGAGCAGACCATCTCACTTGAATTGTTTGGAGTTATCTACTATTGTTTAGAAGACTATTCTTAAAAGCTATTTTGAACTGTCTTGCAGAAAATACTAAGAAACTAATTGCATTGCATGAAATATCTAGCTCATTCTGCAATATGAATGCATTCCTCCATTTCCATATATATGAGACTGTCACATACCACAAGGCAGTCCAACTTACTCTTTTGGATATGTCTATGTTTTCTACCATATTAATATTAAACCATTCTCTACTTTGAGTTCCAAAAAAGAATGCTCGTTTATTGACTGGTACTAACTTTATCTAGATGGCCCTAGCTTTCTAGCAATCATGAAGGGCATGGAGTATATCTTTAAGATGTTCTTGACATATCAAGCATTACAGTTGTCCCAAACCCTCGTTGGCTTTGAAAAAGTTTACCATTGTTCCTCCTCGGTAACATTGCTAAATTAAGAGTTAAATATGTTCCAACACTTTTAAATGCCAAATTTTACTCCAGATCAGATTATTGCTGGATGGTGGTAACTTCTGGAAGTTGTGGTATGCTAATTTGATGTTAAAAGTGCCATCCCTTAATGCAGACCACGCAATTTCATCATCATAGTTTTCTTTTGAAAGATGGGGAATGGATTCTATCATTGAGATATATACTATCGGAAGCAAATAGTTTAGTTTACGTAAGTCCTATTCTTTAGTGTTGGAAATGAAATTGGCCACCTTTACATGTCTCTATTGGTTCAGGACTACTTCCACAACATTTTCTAAAGTATTATCACCAAGCAAGTGATCAAACCAAGTTGTTATTAATTTGCTTTGTTATCCATTTTGATACTAAATGCCATATACTTCCAATAATTTTCCAAAACACTGAGTCTAAGTTTTGCCACCTAACTTTTTTTGGTCAATCAATATTCCTTTGGTATTTACCTTTTAAAATAGCTACCCACAGGCTCTCTTCCCCTATGATTAGTTTCCAAACCCATTTCATCATGCATGCAATATTCATTTTTTTTAAATATCGGATCTTCAAGCAAATACATTGAGTTGGCAGATTGTATTCCATGCTATGGTGTGTATCGTACGTGTATTAGCTTCATGTTCCCAGACAAAACTATGCTGAATCTTTTCAATCTCATTTAAAATGTTCATAGGAATAGCCATGGATTGTATGGTATAGATAGGAATGGAGCTTAATATTGACTTTGTCAATACAACTTTTTTTGCCATGGAAAGGCACTTCATCTTCTGGCTAGTTCTTGTATTTGTTTCACTAAATATGAGTAAGTGTATTAGTTTACCTTTTTATGGATTATAGGGACCCCTAAATATCTAAAATATCTTTAGTATTTGAGAAACTAGTTCTCTAAGTAATTACCCATTTTAGTTCCTGGTTAACATTTCAAGAGAAGAAAATACCTGATCTAGCATGATTCACCGTCTCGCTTGACATTTTAGAAAAGTATTGTAGACATTCCAAAACTATATCAATTTATTGTAAGGAAGCCTATCCAAATAAAAGTAAATCATCTATAAACATTAAGTGTGATATTCTAACTCCATTTCTTCTAGCTTTCAATGGGATCCATTTTTATTGTTAACTACTTCACTAATAATGTGGGACAATTTGTCCATGCATAACACAAAAAAATATGAAGACAATGGATCATATTGACGAAGATCTCTAGTAGGGGGAAAGAATCAATCTTACTACCATTCCATAAGACATTTAAAGAAGTAGATAAGATGCATTTCATTATAAGATTAATATTTCAAAAAGATATATTTATCTAATGCAAAGCTTCTTTAATGAACTCCTAATTCATTCTGTCATAAGCCTTCTTCAAATCAACCTTAATAGTAAAAAAACTTGTATAACCTCTCATCTTTCTTATAAAGTGGAACATCTTTTGTGCTCTAATGATGTTATCTTATATTCATCTGCCTAGCACAAAACTTGTTTGGAAAAAAAATTAGTGTGGGGGAGTATGTACTTAATCCAATTTACTAACACTTTAGTAATGCATTTGTAGAGCATATTACATAAAGTTATTGATCCAAATTGATTGATGAATCCTGATTTTTCTACTTTAAGGAAAAGACATATTAATGTTTGATTAGTTTAAGCTACTAATTCCAAACATTGCATTTGTAACCTTTTTAAAGGTAATCTCTTAATTTAAATTCATATTCTGATCATTAAATATAATAGGATAGGAAATATTAGTAAAAGCCGATATTCTTTCATCTAAATTGTCACTGAAAAGATTTTTGTAAAAAAGATTCTATAAGATTCATTAGAAATTATTTGTTTTCAACTTAATTTCCTTCTTGATTGTGCAATATGTTGATTCTGTTTCTATTCCTTCTTACTATAGTCTTGGTGTGATAGTATTTTATGTTTCTATCACTTTTAGTGATCTATATAGTTCTAGATTTCCGGTACCACATAATCTCTTCTTGATAAAGAACTTGACCAAGTTCTAATTGTTATTGTTTCTCCAATTTTTGAAGGTAGGGATTATAATTATGTTCCATAGCTTTTTAGATGCCAGCTAATCTGTTTAGTAAAATCCTCTTTTTTCGTCTAATATGGCTAAATACATTTTTTATTCCAATCTTTTAATGTATGAGTTAATGATTTGAGTTCTTCAATAATGTTGTCTTCAAAATTCCATTTTGAAGATAAAATTTGTTGGAACTCTCCATAAGTTAACCATGATGCTTCAAATCCAAAAGACTAGTTCTCTCTATTTCGTTGATAATTAGAGAGGTTCATAACTATTAGATAATGATCAAAATGAAATCTAGGAAGAGTTTTCACAAAAACTTCACTAAATTTTAGTCTCCACGCTATATTACACAATGCTCTATCTAATTTTTCAAATAGTTGTAGATAGTTAGAATACTTAGGGCCCTTCCAAGTAAACCTCCTTCATTGCATTTCTACCTCCAAAAGATTACAATCAATTATTTTGTTATTAAAGAATAATTAAGGCATCCTTCATGGAGTTACTCATTCAACTTAGGTTATTCCAAAGAGAAGCCTTCATGTCAGGATCGGGATTGGCATAAGTAAAGGAAAGGAACCATCTATCTCCAACATATGATTCAACTTTCAAATGCAATAGTTGAAAGTTTTTCTCAATTAATTCCAAAGATACTTGGATTTTCCTTCCACATAGCCCAAATGCCTCCTGAAAAATTATTTCCCTCTAAGATGTACCAAGAGTCATATTATAGCATTGTAAAAATGCTATCTGCTCTATTATTATCCACCTTTTTCTCTAGCAAAATAAAAATCTCTGAATTAATGAAGTTTAAATTCATGTTAAACTTGTTAGCAAAATTCTTGTTTTTAGCACCTCTACAGTTCCATATCACTTTCTTTTAATCATAAAAGACAATATGTAAAGTAAAAATACATCATGAAATACTATGCAATATCTAACTGCATTGCTTCCTATTCGATTTGATTAGAATTAATTTTCCTAAAGACATTAGTCTTTGAACTACTACATACCTTAATTTCGATGCAGTGGAATAGGGGTTTTAGTTTATTTGGTGGGTGCTTTTTGAATTCATGTAGAGTTATTAACAAATGTGGCACCGTAGATTTAGCATTCATTGCTACCATTTGGTTATTCTCTATAGTTAAAGAATATTGAGACCCTGACATGTATGAAGGCTTAAAATTGCTTAGGCTTATTTTTTAAGAATTTTTTGAGTAATCACTATCCGGTGTTCTTTATTCAATCATAATGAAATATTGTTGGATTTTGGGTGTCATGCTTATACCGCTTGACTTAGAACCTTTTTTTTTCCTACCAATTTGTTTATTAAGTAGGCAAGAAGCAATCTATGATCATCAATATAACTTTGTGAGACATCCCCCATCTTTAACAACTCCCTTTTTTGGATACTTATGATCTCCTTGTCATTCTTTAGTTTCCACATCAAATTTCTTGCGACTAGCTCCTCCTCTTTATCTACATTATGAATCATCATAGCTTCCTCCTTTTTAAAGATATCATTATTCAAGACATCAAATTAGTTCCTCTTATATTTGACAATGCCCCTCGAATTTCAAAGTTCTAATTTTATGTTTTTCAATTTTGCCTTTTTTGTCCCTTTTTGGCTTCTCTAGTCAATCATCCATTCTCTATATTTGTTATTAATAATAGGTTATTCTAAATTGTCTCCAACCTAGTCAGATTCATTCATTTGTTATTTTTTATCTTTCTCTCTTTCTCTATTAATTTGCTTGTACAATGATTCACATCATACTCATATTTTTCACACATAAAATAGATTAAGTTGAGGCTCTTATATTGAATGAGATATTTCCTTCCCCGGAAAGTGAATTTAGATAAGAGTTCATTAGCTAAATTAATTTCAACATAAACCCTAGCATATTTTGCCCATGCTTGTTCTCTCGTAGTAGTATTAATTTTTAGGGTTCATCCAATTCTATTTCCTAGAAAAGTTAAAAACTTTCAATCAAAGCATTTAATTGGGAGATTTAGGAAGCGTCCCAAAACTGCAACTTTTTCAATCACATCTTCAATCAGATCAAAAGATGGGTCCTAAGTACGAATTGATAAATAATGATTAAAAGTGAGCCGTGGACATCATGTTAAAGCGAATTCATAATCATCATAATTATTAAAGTGGATTAACTAATAGTCTTCTGAAAGATCAATAATATCAATCATTCCATTCTTTTCCTAAAGTTGTTGTAGTTTTTTCTTCAAGATTTTAAATACTATATTCCTCTCCGATAATTTTATGATCAAGTTTTGTTTCCACAATTTGTTCATCTTGTCTTCCCTCTCTTTTAAGATTACTATATTTGGGCAAGGTCAACCATCATTCATATCCTCTACCACCTTAAAACTAGTAAAATCCCCATCTTCAAATTCATCTACCTCATCTAATATCAACTTCTCCCTTTGCATTTTAGTTTTATCCATTAAGGAATCCTTATATGATTTTACTCCAATCTCCTCCCGCAAGTTATCCACCATAATTCCTTGGCCTGCAACATCTTGATATGAAATTTGCTTTCTCCCCTTCTTTGAAAAATGATTCGATCTATGGCATAAAAAAAAAAGAAAAAGATCTAATTTTTATTTGATCTTTTTCACACTTTGGATGAGGAGATCAATCTCCTTAGTTGATTGTTGTGGCATAACATTCGATAGCTCTTCCATAAACCCTAGCAAAGAAAAAAATATTTTGAAATATACATTGATTTAAGGTAAAAGAGACCAACAAATGTTTGGAATTATTGTCCAATGAAAGTAAATTGAATCTTTAATATTTTAGATTTAATAAAAAAAATTTAAATTTGATTTTTAAAAATTTTTGTGCTAAAAGGGTTTTTTTATTTACTATTTTCATCCTAAATATAAATTAGTTTCAAGATTTTGATGAAAAAAATGTGAAAGAATAGCTCAAAGATGGAGAAAAAAATAGTTAATTATAAAGATATTTCTGTAGGTCCATTATTATGTATTGAAAAAATGTAGTGAACACTGTCACTCATCTTTTTTTTTTTTTTTTTGGTAGAACCGTATCACTCATCTATTCATTGAAAGAAGTTTGTGAAGATAATAGGAAGTACTTTGATAGGACGTCGACTTTATCAAGTCAATTATTTTGATTAAAATTTTGCGCAGATCCCAAATTCAAATAGCTTAACATTTGTTTTAAATTGCTATTATCATATAAAATGGATTAAAAACTTATTATGATGTATGTAAGATTAAATTTTTATTAATTTTATCCTTAAATAAAAATTTATATCAATTAAATTTATATAA